>PVIU01016209.1:0-45718 GCA_004026605.1 Ondatra zibethicus | reverse complement strand
CGACGCTCTTCCGATCTAATACATGCAGAAGAGATAGGTCCTGGTGTCATTGTTGTTGGGTTCTCCATCCGCCAACTTTCGCTGCCACATTCAGAGAGTCTGGTTTGATCACATGCTCATTCAGTCCCAGTCCAGCTGGATTGGTGCGCTCCCATTAGTTCAGGCACACTGTCTCAGTAGGTGGACCAGCCCCTCAGGGTCCTAACTTCCTTTCTTATCTTCTCCCACCTTCTGCTCTTCAACTGCACCTTGGGGGCTCAATCCATTGCTCTGATGTGAATGTGGGTCTCTGTCTCTATCTCCATCCATCGGATGAAATTTCTATAATGGTGATCAAGACATATTTTTCTTTTGTTCTTTTATTATAAGGTCACTATGTTCCTTATACTTTGTTCTTTGGGAATTTTGAAGTTTTTTTTTTTAAATTTCTTGAGAATTTCATACATGTATATAATGTGTGTTCATCAAATCCACCACCAGTTCTTTATTTGTAGTTCTTGGCACATCTTCTCAGACCTCCGTCTCAACGCCCTGCACTCTCCTGCAAACCCACTAAGTCCGTTTAGCGCTGCCTGTACACCATAGTTTCAGGGAAATCTACTGCAGCATTGGCAAGCTACCAGAGGCTACATCTCTGAAGAAAACTGATTCCCATTTCCCAAGTAGCCAATACGAACTGCCAATAGCTCCTCGGTTATGCTTACATTAATTAGCACTCCACTCCTCTGTTCTTTAAACATACTAGCTACTCTCCATGAGAGTAATGCACTATAAGGGATAAAACAGCCAGTGTCAAGAAGAGAGCCCCCAAATAGAGTCAGGTGTGTGTTTTTATTAGCATATAATGATTGCACCAACAACTAGATTTCATTATGACATATGGCATGTATTTATAATAAACCTTGATCATTGAGACATTTCTCTACTGGTCTTTTTATATTTCAACATGTTTATGTCAGCTTCAGCTTTATACAATCTCCCAACAATGTTTACTTAACTGTGGAAGACAGTGATGGTATCTTCATCCAAACAAAGTGCAGATTTGTTCCCTTATGAGTATAATAAACACAATGTTTTATAGATTAATAGGTGCATTTAACTATGTTGACTGAAATTTTCACTTCTGGAAAGATTTTGAATGTAAATTAGTAGAACATATTTCAAAGAAAACAATGAACTATAAATTTAGGAAATATTTCATATCTAGTACATCTTGAATATTTATATAGATGATGATTTAAACAAAGGAGTCTATTGTTTAAAGAATGTTGTTTTGATAAAGTAGATTTGAAGTAAGAACAGTTTGCCTCTGAGAAAGCTAGTGTGGGATAATAAATACACAAGGAAGAGGATCTTCTGTCAGATTTCTATGTTGGTCTCCGAGGATGCACTCTCTGCTGGGACAAAATGATCTCTAAGGCCAATCCTGCGGTCTCAGATGGCCCTAGTGTTCCACAGTGGCAGAGAATTTAAGACTTTTTTTCCAGTCTCTTATTGTCAACGAGCACTGCAGAAATTTTAATGGCTCCGTTTCCACATGTAACTGGTGATAGCACAAGTGACCAGAGCTGCGGGAATACTTCTTACAGTGCACATGAAGAGCTAGTTTTATCTATGATGTATACATTTGTAAATAAATGATGAGGACTTCTTAGCAAGAAATGCCTGACTATTGATGTACTGTTAGCAAACTAATGGTCGGGAAATAGTCTCAAGATAACATAATAAGGAAAAACCTCATTTAATTATGAATCGCCTAATGAAATTCTATGGAAATACCTAAAATACAATTTAAAAATAAAAAGTTACGTGGAATATACTCGTGATATATTATTACAGAGATGTTTATTACAGAATTCTTTTACCTGGAGTCATGATTTATACACCATAACTGAAAAACAGCCCCTCTCCCTGAGTAACACCTTTGCAGTGTGGTTTCTCCCACAATGTGAAAGAAACTATGTTATATGTGTATCATAATCATTGAAAGCCTATGGTATAAAGAAATTCATTTCTGCCCATTACATTGCTTAGAATAATCCTGTTTAAAGTTAGAAAAATTCTTTTTAATGCTTTTAGGTACAAAGTTCTTATATTACAGATTTTTTTGAAAAAAAATATAATGTAATGCTTTAAATGCTTCTCATATAATAAAATAGATGTATAGATGTGCTGACATGTGAAAACAAAGCTCACATCGTCCTGGGTGAGGATGGCTAGTCAACAATGCTGCTTTGCACCCCTGAGACATTTCCTGATTGGTGTGGCCCCTGCATAGAATGACAATCCCTCAGGTTTCTCGTGGCGGTGTTGATGTACACGCCAACCCGTCTCCTAATTTGGATGACACACTTCTCCAACCTGTACATGCACTGACACTAGTTACTCTCTCGGAATCTCAGCTACCACGGCTGTCAATGAGGAGTGATCACTGAACACAGACCAATGATGGAATCTCTATTAGCACTAACAGTAAAAGTCCTAACCTTTGCCAGAGATAATTTCAGTCTTCCCAACAGTAGACTCTTAGAGTCACTTACATGAAGGGACCGGTACTCCCCCAGAAAGCCTTGGGATTCTTAATGTGAGTAAGGAGTCTTAAACGCCTCTGCTTGGAAGTAAAAGCATGAAGCAACAGCGTCCGCCTGGCAGAGACTGAAAAAAGACACCGATCACTTATAATAAGCCTTTCAATAAGGAGAAACTTAACGTGACTTTTGGAGAACTTCCTATTGAGTGGTGAAGCCTCTCTGTTAGCGCAACAGATTGTGGGATCCATAAGTTGAGCCCTCAGGATAGCTAGAAGTGATGCAGGGTCCAGAAAAGGCATCAAAAGGAAGGCGAGTTCCAAGTACGAACAGGGTACACAGAGATCACAGGGAACTTCGCCAGAAGAAAGGCTGGCCGCTTCCCATGGGGCTCACAAAATAGTATTCTTTACCACTATGGGTTTACCACGGCCCACAAATTGGCGAGCAGGTTTTACACGCTTAGGGCCCAGTTTGTCAGCAGGCCAGTAATAAACCCACTTCATAAGAACAAGTTTACATGACACAAACTCCTGGCGAAGAGAAATAAACAAGCCGGAATCTGACTTGAATTAGCAATGGAAATAATGACTGCAGAGACGAACATACATGAAGCCCATGTGAGCGACGTTGTTTTCTTGTAGGCACACACTGAAAGAAATAATAAGCAGAATGTTGTTTAATAAACGTGGAACCAAAACAATGAGGTTAGATGACCCTGATGCTTCCTGGCACCGGGCTCAGCCAGCCGATGGATTAAAGCGGTATGGCTTGCCAACAGTCAGTCTACTTAACCCATTGGCTACAGGCCTGTTTCTGCGGAGCAGTGCTCGGATGCCAATTGCCAAAAATTCCCGTAAGACTTCTTTTTAAGAGCTAAGCAGGTTGCAGAAACTGAGACATTTTCTTTTCTTTCAATATCCTAATGCTTTATAGCAAATAACACTCAAGTTACACAGCCAGTTAAGTCTTGCTTCCTGTCTATTTCCTAAATAGAAATGCTATCTTTTTATAGTGAAAAAAATCTCTTTCAGTTCTTTCAAATGTCCAGTCCCTCTAAGAAACCTACTCACTGGTAACTGGGGTCGTTCACATGGAAACATAGTGGCAAAGCTTCACTGTTTTTTTTTTAAATTTTACTTGAAATTAAATTAAATTAAATCTTGCCTTTAGTTATCTGACTCTTTTTCATTGAGGAACATCTTTCATACAAAATATATTGTTAATACTTCCCCTCCTGTTTCCTCTCGGGTCCTTCCCACCTCCAAACATACCAAAATTTATGAGCTTTTTCTCTTTCCTTATAAAAAAAGAAAGAAAACAAGAAACAAAAATTAATGCACAAAAATGAATATCAAAATAAGCAAACTAAAGCCCAATAAGAAAAACTGCTAAAGCAACATGAAACAGGAAAGTCCCAAAATACCATGAAGATAATTTTGTGTTGGCCAACCACTCCTGGGGATGGAGCCTGTCTAGAAAGGGAGGCTATGCACAGTGAGACTCCACTGAAGCAAACTGATTTGCTCTTTGTCAGTGAGGATCCGTTGCAGATAGTTTCTTATTTAGGGCTCTGACCCCACGTCTGCGTCTCCTTCTCAGCTCAGGGACCCCTTCTGGCCTGAACCTCTGCAGGTCGCATGCATTCTGACACAGTCTTTGGAGTTCAAATGTGCATCAGTCATGATGTGTCTAGAAGACATCCTATCCTCAGAGTCATTTGTCACCTATGGCTCTCAGCATCTTTCGATGTCCTCTTCCATATACTCGTCTGAGCCTTGAGGGGCGGGTTTTAATAAACGCACCCTCTTTAGAACTGAGTGCTTCAAAGTATTTTGTTCTCTGGACACTGTACAGTTGTGGGTCTCCGTGTTAATTACCAACTACGGCAAGAAGCTTCCCTGATGTGACGGAGGGAGGCACTGGTCTATGGGCGTAGCGGTTTGCCATTAAGAGTCATTTTGTTGCTATGTTCACTTACCAGAATAATAGCATGATTCTATCACGTCTCAGTTTCTTGGTCATGTTAGCAGTGTCAGGTTCCCGTACACAGAGTGGGCCTTCAATGGTCCTCTCGTCACATTTGTGCTATGATTGAGCCAGAAGTCCTTGCAGACATAGTAGGTCACAGGGTTTGTAGCTGGGTGATAGTGATGGTTGTCTTTCCCGTTCAGGAGCGTGCAGAGTGAGGCCCAGGCTCAACTTCTTGATGAGATACATAAGTGTTGTCCTCGGAAATAAGACCTTCCAGCAGGCAACACCTGTGAGGTCTGGAGGTTTCCCTCTGGCTAACGACTCGACGGGAACTTACCCATTCTTGTCACTAGAGGTCTTACTTGGTGACACACGACTAGCTGGGGCATTGTCTACCCTATGATTTGGTGGCTCCATTTGAATCCTTGATGTATGTGCATATTGTAGGAACTTTCTGCAGCAGTTGGTTCCATATTGTTTTCAAATGGCCTTTAGTGCTAGTGTTCCCACCCATTTCCCCTCCTTTACCCTTCCTTCCCCTTCCTTCCTTATTTAGTCCCCTGATTCTAGAGTCACCTCTGTCTCCATAATACTATATCTGTCTTTGTCTCTCCATAATACTATATTCTATTTCCCACTCCTTGGAAGATCCTCTCCTCCCACCTAATCCCGTCCTAGGTAGTTAACCTTTGTGGTTATTCAGATTATAGCACACATACCAAAGGCTTAAAAGTTACCATCCACAAGTAAGAGAAAACATACAACACTTGTCTTTTATAATCTTGGTTCTCTTACTCAGGATGGTTGTTCCCAGTTCCATTCCTTCACTAGCAAATTATACGATTACACTTCTCTTAACGGCTGACAAGGGTAAGATGAAATCTCAAACTAGTTTTTATTTTCTTTTCACTGGTGGCTAAGGATGTTGAATATTTCCTTAAGTGCTTATTGCTCTTTGGGTTTCATCTTTGGAGAACTCTCTGCTTAGTTCTGTATCCCATTTTTAAGTTGGGTTATTTGTTTTCTTAATGTTCAGTATTTTAAGTTCTTTATATATTCTAGATATTAGCCCTTTTTATCAGATGCATAACTAGTAAAGATCTTTTACCATTATGCAGGCTGCCACCTTCCCCAAGTAACGGTGTCCATTGCCTTGCAGAGGTACTTCTGCTTCATGTGGACTCATTGTTAGTCTCAGTACCTACGCAGTCAGCATCCTGTGCAGAATGTCCTTTTCTGTGTCATTGAATTCAGTGTATTTTCTCTTTCTCTCCTATCAGATTCAGGTTCTCTCATGCTGCAGCCTTTGATCAATTTGGCATTGAGTTTTCTGCAAAGCCACAGGTTTAGTGTGTTTGTGTTCTGCACACAGCTGTCCAGTCTGACCAGCACCACTTGCTGAAGATGCTGTCTTTCCCACGATGAATATTATTTGCTTCTTTGTAAAAAATCAGGTGTCTATAGGTTTGTGGACTCATGTCTGGATCTTCATTGTGGTTCCATTAATCACCCATGTCTGCTTTAATGTGAATGCCACAGTGTTTTTATTATTATAGCTCTGTGATAAAACTTGAAATCTGGGATGGTGACACCTTCAGCAGTTCTTGTATTACAGGATTGTTTTAGCTATCCTTTGTTTTTTTTTATTTTTGTGCTTCCATATGAAGTTGGAGCTTTTTTCCCCTTTATTCTTGTTGAGAGCAGTATTGGAATTTTGATGGAAGTGCATTGAATCTGTGAATCTAGCTTTGGGTAGGGTGACCATTTTCACAATATTAATCCTACTGATCCATGAGCATGGGAGGTCTTTTCTTCTTCTGATTTCTGACTGCAACACACGGATTTGTTGTTATTGTTATGGTGTGGGATTTGCTGTTGTTGCTATCGTGTGTGATTTTCTATCTAGAATTATTTATTCCTTGCATATTAGATGTGGTTAACCTCTTCAGAATGAAGTTTTCCATATGCTTCTTGTACTTTGATAGGCATTCCATTCTATAGTTTGTGGAATTTTTCTTCTATGATTTTGTTAAAAGTATTTTCTGTGTATTTGACATTTCCTTCTCCTTCTTCTATCCCTATTATTCACAGGTTTTCTCTTTTCATAATATGCCAAATTTCCTGGAATTTTTTTGTGCTTAGATGTTTTTAATATTTAACATTTCTTTGACTGAACCTTCCATTTTTATACTTTGTAGACCTGAAATTCCCTCTTTCATGTTTTCAATCTGTTGGAGAGCGTGTGGCTGTGGGTTCCCTGGTAGAGAGAGTTTCTGGTGATAGGAATGGAGCTATGCTAGGAGAAAAGGCTAAGAGAGAGGGCCTGGAGAAGAGCTAGGAGAACCAGGGTTGTACTAAGAGGAGGAGTCCCCAGGGAATGAAGGTAGAGTAGGAGGAGGGTTTTCTACAAGCTGGCTACTACAGGATTAAGAATAAAGCCTTGATAATTCAGAATGGGGGCAGGCAGCTTAGTGAAAATAACTGCCTGCGTTCCAGCCCAGGGTGGTCCCTGGGGGTCCCCAGTGAAAAGTGTGTCTGTGGATGGATGGCTAACACAAAAGATGGTGGGCTAGAAGGGAAGGCTCACTCAGTTATCTTATTCCTACCTGTTGAGTTTGTTAAGGTGCTATCCCTGCCTACCTCTCACGTTTTACTCCTGGGACTTGTAGCAATTTGGGTCTCTGCTGGACAGTCTCATACCCTAGTGCTCCTGCAAAAGTCTCCAGAGATTTGGAACTCATATAGTCTCATATACTTGCCCATTCTATTATGTTAGGATCTTCACCACATGGTTCATGAACAGAACAGACTTTTCTCTTTCCCTCTTGTTACTTCCAAAGACTCTCCCCATTCCCCCTTTTTCTTTCTTGCCTAGCTTAGACATGTGGTTCCATAAATCAGTTGTTTTTTATGGTTTAAAAATGTGTGATTTTTTTCAACTTCTATGGCCCATCTTCATTCTGTCCCCACCTAAAACACACAAACATGAAAAGCTGCCCACTTCACCCTTACGTCATGACACTGTGTGACACTGGAGATGCACACAGGAAGATGGAGTGGTGAGCTTCCATGTGGACTTTCACCATTGATCATTGTTGCCTGAAAAGAAGCCCAGCTACAATAACAAATGGCGAAAGCCCACATGGAAGGAGAGATCCTTTGAGAACTGAAATCAGTCAGTCAGCATTCCTACAACATATGTTATACGCCTTATTAGACACGCCAGGGCCAACAGAACTATGCTGCTCCATGTAGCTACATGCAGCAACTTCCAGATTCCTTCGAATCACACTTAAACAAATAGTCACTACCCACAAGTAACTAAAATAAGTCTAAGAGGCTTTGTTGGGAAGATTGAAGATTTTTATTCTGTGAGTCTGATAGACATAGAACATGAGTGACAAGAAACTCTTATCCCAGCTGAAATAGCACAAAGGAGTCAATACTGTCAATCTTTTTCATATCCTAGCATTAGGCAGATAAAGAGATTATTTTTAACTAAAAGAAAAGTCAGCATTCAAAATATAGCGGCAGTAGACCAAGTACAAGTGAGCAGACTATACGCCATAGGTTTTAAGCTATTTCTTATTGTGTTGAATTGGTTTGAATTTTTCAATACAACCTTCACAAATAATATACTTTAAAATATCAAAGGCTGTGTGTTTCTCAACATTGTGAAAGTGTCAGATTTTGTAATTTTCTTGTCAGAAATAAATCTAGTGATAACCAATTACTGTCAGTTCTGGACTGAAACTTCACTGTTGCTGATACTTTAACTTAAAAACATCTGAAAATTAGTCCAATAGTCTACTTATTTATCCCATGAAGTCTCTCTTGACACTTTAGAAGTATAATTACATGATAACATAGTAATTTTATAAATACTTTCATTTTCAAACATATTCATAAGCTATTTTATGATGAAAACATTGCCTTGAACTTTTTATAAATCATTGTATTTAAGATGGACTTTGTCACACCTATTTTTAATAGATCTTTGCTACATGTTGAGCAGTCAGAGTTGTTTTCCTTAGAAACATACTATGTGATGAAATTTAGCATAAAATGTTTAAGTCTGCTTTTTGCCACTATAACAGAAAACCTTAGAGTAGGTAATTCATAAAGAAAATTGCATATAGCTCATGGATCTAGAGTCTGAAAATCCAGAATAAAGTATGAACAAGAGTTGAGGCTTTTGTGACACATATAAATATAGAGAGAATACAAGAAGGAAAGAACATGCATGTGGAGAAGAAACAGACTTACTTTACAGCAACCATATCATATAAGAGTGAACTCACTTTCTTTTTAATTCATTTTACATTCCAACCACAGTTCTCCCTCACATTTTTTTGCAATTGTGTTGTAGTATACTGCTTTTGTTGTTCTGAAAAACCCTATTCAAAAATTAATCAATAAAGAAAAAAATTGAGATATCAAAAAAGAGAATAGTCGAAGAGTAAGGTGATCATTTCTCAAGAAGGGTAAAGAAAAAGGAATCACAAGACAGAGTTTAAAATTAGAAAAGTATTTTAGAAAGTTGATTTACTCTGGAATTAAGAAAGTTTGAAAGTATTTTAGAAAGTTGATTTACTCTGGAATTAAGAAAGTATAAAAGTATTTTAGAAAGTTGATTTATTCTGGAATTAAGAAAGTACAACAAAGACGTCCTCCATAGGAGTAGCACAAAACACAGTAGACTGAATCCTCCTACATCAATAATTGTTTGAAAAAATGACTTTATCGTCATACCCACAGACCAGCTGGATGGATATAGTCAACCACATTGGGTGCCAATTTGTTGTAAGAGCCTGCTTGTTTGTTCCCAGCTGCTCAGCCCTTAAATAATCACACAGAAACCATATTATTATGGCAAGGTTCTGCCTGGCAGCTCATGTCTTCCTCCTCTGGCGGCTTCATGGTGTCTCCTTGACACTGCCTTCTTTCTCCCAGCACTAAGTATAGTTTTCCCCACCTACCTCTACTCTACCCTATCACAGGCCAAGGCAGATTCTTTATTCATTAACTAATAAAAGCAACATATATACAGAAGGACTTCCCATGCCAGATGGAGGCAATGCCTCAGGTGTTTTCCTCCTCCAGGGTGACTCTGGTTCGTGTTGAGTTGACAAAGGTCAACACATGAACATGATGTTTCATTTCATCATGATTCTATCAGCAAATGCTCTTGCCACTCAGCTGAAGTTTTCTCTTTTTACTTTAACCAATTCATGACTTCTTATTCCTTTAAATATCTTCCTCACCACCAACTTAACCTTTCCTTAACCCCTCAAATTGTACCTCATTATTAAGTTCTAGCTCCATGTCTGAGTCCTCCCCTAAGGTGGGAGAAGTTGCTCCTTCATCTACATGGCTCATGCTATGCTCTGTCTAAAAAGTAATTGAACACTGTTGTATTGCAACTGATAGGTCTGAATAATTTTCTTTAATTGAATGGACTGACATATGATTAAAAGTGCATTTAACAGTTGATTTGAGTTTTCATTTCATCATTAATAATTATAGAATGAATATATTAATCATGTTCATTTTTGTCAGTTTGCTCCACTAATACATACAGAACCCTAGCTTAATGTGCAAGGGAAGCATATTGCACCATAGTCAACCCAATGCCTACTTTACATTGTAAATTCCAAATTTTATTTGAGCAGAATTTGTATATGAGCAAGAAAGCTGAAAACTCCCTATGGTTCTTTGTAAGCTAAGTATATTCCCTAATAGCAAAGCTAGTATTTGCTCATGTAACCAGTCCATTATTACAAATTTCAAGGACAAAAAAAATATTATGGCAACTGATTCATTTTGATTCTATAATTTAAAGACAATGTCTTATTAAGAAATATAGGCTGCAAATTTGAAAGAAAGCAAAGAGGTGTGTGTGGGAGGGTTTGGAGGGAGGAAATGGGAGGGGAAAATGATGTGATTTGATTATAATCTGAAAAAATCGAAGAACTTATTTTTAAAAAAGAAAAATATGTCAGCATATTTTCTACTGTGCTGATGATTAAACATGTCATGAAGAGTACATATGACCTTGAAAATATAGAACGTTCACTTGTAAAAATGGCCAAGATCAAACACACTGATGACAACTTATGCTGGAGAGGTTGTGGGGAAAAGGGAACACTTCTGCATTGCTGGTGGGAATGCAAACTGGTACAGCCCCTTTGGATGTCAGTGTGGCGATTTCTCAGAAAATTAGGAAACAACCTTACTCAAGACACAGTAATACCACTTTTGGGTATATATCCAAAGGATGCTCAATTGTGCCACAAGGACATGTGCTCAACTATGTTCACAGCAGCTTTGTTTGTCATAGCCAGAACCTGGAAACAACCTAAATGCCCCTCAACCAAAGAATGGATAAGGAAAATGTGGTACATTTACACAATGGAGTACAACAAAGCAGAAAAAAATAATGACACCTTGAATTTTGCAGGAAAATGGATGGAGCTAGAAAACATTATTTTGAGTGAGGTAACCCAGACACAGAAAGACAATTATCACATTTACTCACTCATAGGTGGTAAATAAAATAAAGAAAAGAAAACCAGCCTACAAACCATGATCCCAGAGAACTTAGACAACAATGAAGACACTAAGAGAGAATTACATAGATCTAATCTACATGGGAAGTAGAAAAAGACAAGATCTCCTGAGTAAATTGGGAGCATGGGGACCTTTAGGGAGGGTTGAAGGGTGGAGGGAAGAGGCAGAGAGGGGAGCAGAGAAAAATGTAGGGCTCAATAAAAATCAATAAAAAAAGAAAGAAAATATAGAACATTCCAAAAAGCATTATCTGAAGCAAAGACTGCTTCAGTTCATTGTCAAATATACACTTGTGTTTGTTTCTTTATGTAAGAGAGAGAGGTTATAAATATTCTTAATGCACTGTTTATTTTGGAAAATACATTCATTCTTAGGAACAGACAGATGCCTAAAAGAAAACTCTATCTCAGTTTGCTCGCAGTATCTGTCACCGAAGAGAAAGGGTAACATAGGTGATTATCATCTCATGGCTTTTGGAGTAGGAGAGACAGGTGCATCTCTTAAAATTGTGAATAACAATAGAAGATTTAAAAATAGAGAAAGAAATGAGAAAAAGAAAAGAAAACCAACCGCCCTGCCACATTCTCACCTAACATCTAAAGCTCTTTCTGCTTCAGCTGGGGGTGGGAATCTGAATAAAATCAAAAGGATGATTGTCATTGTGACCAAAAGAAATAACACATGGTGACTTCCTGCTTCCCACTTTGGGGTAGAGCTACTTACTCTCAGTTTAGAGAAAGAACCAGAACAGAACCAAACGCAGAAAGCCTACTGTGAAAGCTTAGTTCCTTCTCACCGGGATACCTGAACCGTCACGGGTTCTAGACATTAGGACCATGACCTCGTTGTTGTGGTTGTTATACCCATCACATCCACACATATCCACTGTATTCCTTTATTCCTCTTTTTGAGTGGTGTAGCATGGTAAAGGCCATAGAGTGCCAGGTAACCCTCCAGGCTGTTAGAAATGTACCCTGTGACTTCCATTAATCAATATGAGTTCCTGCTGTCTACGTAAACACTCTGAACCCCTTCTTGTTTTCCTTTTAATGCTGCATTAGAACACATTTCTTTTACTCAGAACCACTAGATAAAAAACAACCTTTATTTATTCTCTCACTACTCCCTTCAAGTGAAATCAATGCTTCAACCAAGAAATCGAGCTTGTTCTCTGGGTCTCAGAGGAAATATTTTTGACAGCAGGATTATGCTCAGTGTGTCTGAAACAAGCAGGTACATATATCTTTTGAGTTTTCAGTGAAAAATGAATATGCTGTTATAAAGAGACGAATTTCTCAAGTAAACGAAAGTAGAAAGGCAAAGGCAAGTGGCGTGCTTTGCCTGAGTTAATAAAGCTTTTAAAGCAGGGTGACTTGATCTGCTTCCTTGTTCTATCTTTTCCTCCATTGCTCTTCTAGAAGAAGGAACTATGGCAGAATTTCAGGCATGGTACATCCAATTTATTATGGGAGTTCTGCAGCGGAGATTAACGCGAGAGCAGCTGAGTGTCTGTAGTGACGTCACACCACAGTCAATTCAGCTGGGAATGGAGCAGCGGTTCTCAACCTTCTGAAGGCTGCAGTCCTTTAATACAGTTCGTGTTGGGGTAACCCCCAACCATAAAATTGTTTCATTGCTACTGCATAACTGTAATTTTGCTAGTTGTGGATTATAGGGTAAATATCTGATATGCAGGATATCTGGTGTGTGACCCCCAAAGGGGTCTCGGCCCACTGGCTGAGAACCACTGAATTGGTGGATTGTGTCTTTAGATTTTGTATTCTTCAATCACCGGCTGCTCCACAATCGCTTAAGTCGTCTGGGAGCATGAGGTCAGTCAAACACAGAACAGAATGGGCACAGCCCTTGTAGAGCTGGGGCGTGGCTTCCTGACCAAGGAAAGAGATAGTGCAGGAACGCCAGCAATAGCTACATCCCTCCTCCCTTCCTCACTTACTCCTTTCCTCCTCCCTCCCTTCTTACAGTTTTTAGCTCTTATTTTTGTTACATCACTAAATTTCCAGTATTTGGTCTTATTGGAAATAATCAACCATAGTCTTTATGCAATGGAAAACAGTGTCTTTCTGCTTATGTTGGGTAACAGTATTCCTGACACCTGAAAGAGATCTGTGGTTAATAACCCAACAATAAAAAACTGTTTTGGGTTGTAGATGCAAATTCTTAAAATGTTAGAATCAAGCTTTGGTTGCTCCAAGCACCTGATATCCTAAAATACAGCCTATTAAACTGTGACTTGAACTAATCAATTTTATTGATGTGAGCTGTAGTGATATTTCGTTTGTATTTTAATAGATAAAGCTTGCCTGAAGATCAGAGAGCAAAACAGTCCCACTGATCAGCCTTACAGACCAGACGTACACCTTTAGCCAGTAGCCACACTAGTTTGCCATAGAAACTGGGTGGTAGTGGTGCATACCTTTAATCCCAGCCCTAGAGAGGATTATAAAATAGGAGGAAACAGCTCTCAGACAATCTCATTTTGAGATTTCCTGGAGGCAGGATCGCCATTTCAGGCAGAGATAGAGATAAGAGTCGGTCGCTTGCTTTTCTGCTTTTCTGACTTTCAGATTGAACCCCAATATCTGTCTAGGTTTTAATTAATCACGCTATATTGTGCTGTCCACAAAATGCTGCAATGTTCAATACTTTTCATTTGAATTGTGGCACTGGCCTGAAAGCTCAGTGATGGTATAATTGAGTAAAGTTGCAGTAGCAAATTTTTGAAGTATTTCTGTTTAGTGGCACATGTATTCAAGGTGATGCCCTAATGTCACCAATTTCTGGGCATTCTACTTGTCTCAGAACTTTAGCTAGCTTTAAGTCTTGGTAGACAACGAATTCAGAATATGGCTTGCTTACATTTCATAGTTAAAAAACAAAAACAAATAACAAAAAGAAAAACAACCCTCAAATGAAAAATCAAGAATACTCTAGGGACAAACAAGTCAAGAAGCTTTACTTTGTTTGGTTTCCTCATTTCAAAATTGTTGCAATGAGGGGTTCGGGCTGCGTTCCCGGTGCAGGGCCTCTTGTGCCACTAGGCTCCCGGGAATGCTGTGAGAGAGAAGGCAGTATGGCAGATGCAGACGCCATGCTTCTCCAGCACAAGATGGACACGGGTTAGACTCATGCCGGTAAGCCACAACTCAAGTGGCGATACACATTAATGGAGATGGGCTAAAATAATATGTGAGAGTTAGCCAAGAAGGGGCTGGAGATAATGGGCCAGGCAGTATTTAAATGAGTACAGTTTCCGTGTAATTATTTCGAGTATGCACCGGGAGCCGGGCGGGACAGAACAAGGGGCCCTGAGCCGGGAACACAGCCCGAGCCCCTCATTGCAACACAAAATGTTTTAACAAGACTGTGGAGGCAATTCCTTCCAGAGCAGACCCCACTACCAGGTGGAAATTTCTGAGCGGGAAAAGGGCAGAGTGGCACTCAGGGTGGGCATCACGCTTTGGATGTTTGACACAGCAGTTGTTTACACTGTGAAGTAAATGAGAGTGGAAAATGAACGGGCTGCATCCCCTTTCACTGGGTCCCAGAAGTCTAGGAAAAGCAATCCTGATCTTATAACCACTATGCCAAGCTGCAGTGATACATAATCTACATGTTCTCTCAACTCTGGACTTAGCTTCTAAATCACTTAAATCTCCTGACTTACATTGTCCACTAATCCTATCAAATTCTAGAAAGGAAATAGCATTAATGCAATGGTTTTTTTTTCATCTTCTGCTGCCAGTTTTAGTGTTCGGTTTTCATGAGCTGTGCCTTCAATCCTGGCTGCTATCTGCTCTACCTTTCACCTTTCTGGTTGCCCTTACTGGCTATACACTTTCTCATTGTGATATAGTCATTTCTATTTGTTTTTATTTGTGGGTGCCAGTCATTCTTTTGCCTGTCCCCATCCTTTTAATTAATTAATGAGTCCTCCTCATTACTTATTTTGTTTCCTTTGAAAGAACAGATAAGTCAGTTTTGTTTCTTGAGTTACTTATTTTTATTGCTGCTGTTGTTTGAGCCAGGATGTCACTGTGCAGCCCAGAACGACTTGAACTCAGTACTGTCCTGTGTCTGCTTCCTGTATGCACATCATACCCAGCACATGCTGGTCGCAGGGCAATGGTGCCGTTCTTTCCACCAGGCTATAATTCATATTTTTCTTCATTGTGTTATTTTTTCTTTAATCTTACAAATTTACCTGATTGTTAATTGCCTTGTCTTTTTCCTTCTGTCCTTTTAAAAGCTATTTAATTTAGTTTGAAAGGTTTATGCATGCTTCTTTTTTAAATTGGTTTTATTGAGCTATACATTTTTCTCTGCTCCCTCTCTGCCTCTCCCCTCCAACCCTCTTACATGGTCACCATGCTCCCAATTTACTCAGGAGATCTTTTTTTTTCTACTTTCCAAGTAGATTAGATCCATGTATGTCTCTCTTAGGGTCCTCATTGTTGTCTAGGTTCTCTGGGATTGTGAATTGTAGGCTGGTTTTCTTTGCTTTATGCCTAAAAAACAATTATGAGTGAGTAGATGTGATAGTTGTCTTTCTGGGTCTGGGTCACCTCACTCAGTATGGTGGTAAGCTCCATCCATTTGCCTGCAAAATTCAACAGTTAGTATTTTTCCTGCTGTGCAGTGCTCCCTGTGTAAATGCACCACATTCTCCTTATCCATTCTTCAGTTGAAGGGCATCTAGGTTGTTTCCAGGTTCTGGCTATGACAAAGAATGCTGCTGTGAACATTGTTGAGTGCATGTCCTTGTGGAATGATAGAGCATTCTTTGAATATATACCCAAAAGAGGTATTGCTGGGTCTTGACGAAGGTTGTTTCCTAATATCTGAGAAATTACCACACTGACATCCAAAGGGGTTGTACCAGTTTGCATTCCCACCAGCAATGCAGAAGTGTTCCCTTTTCCCCACAACCTCTCCAGCATAAACTACCATCAGTGTTTTTGATCTTGGCCATTCTTACAGGTGTAAGATGGAATCTCAGAGTTGTTTTGATTTGCATTTCTCTGGTGACTAAGGATGTTGAGCATTTCCTTACATGTCTTTCAGCCATTTTCGATTCCTCTGTTGAGAGTTTTCTGTTTAGGTCTGTACCCCATTTTTATTGGATTATATTTGTTCTTTTGATTACAAATTTCTTGAGTTCTTTGTATATTTTGGAGATCAGACCTCTGTCTGATGTGGGGTTAGTAAAGATCTTTTACCATTTTGTAGGCTGTCATTTTGTCTTTAATACTGTGTCCTTTGCTTTACAGAAGCTTTTCAGTTTCAGGAGGTCCCATTTATTAATTGTTTCTCTCAGTGTCTGTGCTACTGGGGTTATATTTAGGAGGTGGTCTCCTGTGCCAGTGTGTTCAAGTGTACTTCCCACTTTCTCTTCTATAAGGTTCAGTGTGGCTGGCTGTATGTTGAGGTCTTTGATCCATTTGGATTTGAGTTTTGTGCATGGTTATAAATATGGATCTATTTTCATTCTTCTACATGTTGATATCCAGTTATGCCAGCACCATTTGTTAAATATGCTTTCTTTGTTCCAATTCATATGTTTTGCATCTTTGTCAAAAATCAGGTGTTCAAAAGTGTGTGGATTAATATCCAGGTCTTCTATTCAGTTCCATTAGTCCTCCTGTCTGTTCTTATGACAATACCAGGCTGTTTTCAGTACTGTAGCTATGTAGTAGAGTTTGAAGTCAGGGATTGTGATGCCTCCAGAAGTTCTTTTATTGTACAGGATTGTTTTGACTATCCTGGGTTTTTTGCTTTTCTATATGTAGTTCAGTACTGTTCTTTTGGGGTCTGTGAAGAATTTTGCTGGGATTTTGATGGGCATTGCATTGAATCTGTAAATTGCTTTTGGTAAGATTGCCATTTTTACTATGCTAATTCTGCCTACCCAAGAGCATGGGAGATCTTTCCAGTTTCTGGTGTCTTCTTCAATTTCTTTCTTCAAAGATTTAAAGTTCTTTTCATGCAAATCTTCCACTTGTTTGGTTAGAGTTACTCAGAGATATTTTTTGCTATTTGTTGCTATTGTGAAGGGTGATGTTTCTTTGATTTCTTTCTCAACCCATTTATTATCTATGTAGAGTAGGGCTACTGATTTTAGTTTAGTTAATCTTGTACCCTGCTACATTACTGAAAGTGTTTATGAGTTGTAGAAGTTCCTTGGTAGAATTTTTGGGATTGCTTATGTAAACTATCATATCATCAGCAAATACAGAGAGTTTGAATTCTTCTCTTCTGATTTCTATCCCCTTGATCTCCTTTTGTTGTCTTATTGTTCTAGCTAGGACCTCAAGAACATATTGAATAGATATGAAGAGAGTGGACAACCTTGTCTTGTTCCTTATTTCAGTGGGATCGCTGGGAGTTTCTCTCCATTTAGTTTGATTTGGCTGTTGACTTACTGTATATTGCCTTTATTATGTTTAGATATATTGTATCCCTGCTCTCTCCATGACCTTTATCATGAAGGGATGTTGAATTTTGCTGAAAGCTTTTTTGGTATCTAAGGAAATTATCATGTGGTTTTTATTTTTCAGTTTGTTTATATGGTGGATTATGTTGACAGATTTTTGTATGTGAACCATCTCTAGGATGAAACCAACTTGATCATGGTAGATGATGGTTCTGCTGTGATCTTGGATTCGATTTGCCAGTATTTTATTTAATATTTTTGCATCAATGTTCATGAGTTGATAAAGACATCTTAGTAATGTCTTTATGTAGTTTGGGTATCAGGGTAATTGTAACCTCATAAAAAGAGTTTGGCAATGTTCCTTCTGTTTCTATTGTGTAGAACAATTTGAGGAGTACTGGTATTAGTTCCTTTTTGAAATCTTCTGAGCTGAAACCATCTGGTCCTGAGCTTTTTTGGTTGGGAGACTTTTGAGGACTATTCCTATTTCTTTAGCAGTTATAGGTCTGTTTAATTTGCTTATCTGGTCTTGATTTAATTTTGGAAAGTGATATTTATTCAGAAAGTTATCTATTTTAAGATTTCCAATTTGTAGAGTACAGATTTTCAAAATATGACCTGGCGATTCTCTGGATTTCCTATATGTCTGTTGTTATGTCTTCTCTTTTATTTCTGATTTTGTTAATTTGGATATTCACTTTCTGCCTTTTGGTTAGTTTGGATAAAGGTTTGTCAATTTTGATGATTTTCTCAAAGAAACAACTCTTTGTCTCATTGATTCTTTGTATTGTCTTCTTTGTTTCTATTCTTTTGATTTCAGCTCTCAATTTGATTATTTCCTGCCATCTAGTTCTCTTGGGTGAGTTTGATTCTTTTTGTTCTAAAGTTTTCAAACATTCTGTTAATTCGCTAGTGTGGAATTTTTCCAGCTTCTTTATGTAGGCATCTAGTGCTATGAACTTTCCTCTTAACACTGCTTTCATTGTGTCCCATATATTTGGACATGTTGTGTGGTCATTTTTGGTGTAGGAGTTCCTTCTGTTTGTGTGTTGCTTTCATTGGATAATGAATAAAAAAACTGCCTTGGCCTAGTAGATAGGACAGAACTTACGTAGGCGGAGTAGATAGAACTGAATGCTGGGAAGAAGGGCAGAGTGGCAGACATCATGGATCTCCTGCCTGAGACAGACACTGGTTAGAATCTTGCCGGTAAGCCACAGTCATGTGGCAATACACAGATTAACAGAAATGGGTTAAATTAAGATAGAAGAATTAGCCAATAAGAAGTTAGAGCTAATGGGCCAGGCAGTGTTTAAATGAATACAGTTTCTGTGTGATTATTTCAGGTGTAAGCTAGTTGGGTGGCCGGGATGGAACAAAGGGACCCCTCTCCTTGCACCACATTTTCATTGAATTTCTTCCTTGACCCTTTGATGATTCAGGTGAACATTCTTTAATTTCCATGTGTTTGTAGGCTTTCTGAAATTAGTGTTGCTTTTGAATTCTAATTTTAAGTCATGGTGATAGAAGAGATACATGGTGTTATTCCAATTTTTTTGTATCTGTTGGGGTTTCTTTTGTTACTGAGTATGTAACCAATTTTTAAGACGGTTCCATGAGGTGCTGAGAAGAAGGTATATTCTTGTATGTTTGCATGGAATGTTTTATAGATGTCTGTGAAGTCCATTTGAGTCATCACATCTGTTAGTTCCCTTATTTCTCTGTTTTATTTTGTTTTGTTTTGTTTTGTCTGACTGGCCTGTCCAGTGGTGAGAGTGGGGTATTGAAATCTCCCACTATTAAGTGTGTGGGGTTTAATGAATGATTTAAGCTTTAGAAGTGTTTCTTTTACATATGAGGGTACACTTGTATTCGGGACATAGATGTTCAGTATTGAGATTTCCTCTTGATGGATTTTTCCTGTGACTAATATTAAATTTCCTTTTTTGTCTCATTTGATTGATTTTAGTTTGAAGTCTATTTTGTTAGATATTAGGATAGCTGCACCAGATTATTTCTTAGGTCCATTTGATTGGAAATTTTTCCCCAGCCTTTTACTCTGAGGCAATGGCTGTCTTGAGGTTGAAGTGTGTTTCTTTTAAGCAGCAGAAGGATGGATTCTGTTTTCATATCCAATCTGTTAGCTTGTGTCTTTTTATAGGCGAGTTGAGTCCATTTATATTAAGAGATATTAATGACCAGTGATTACTATCTTCTATTAATTTAGTTTTCATTGTTGGTGATGTTATTTTGTGTGTTTTTCCCTTCTTTGGGATTTGCTTCTGTGAGATCATCTATTGTCTGTATTTTATAGCTAACTTCCTTGGTTTGGAGTTTTCCTTATAGTGCTTTGTGTAGGGCTGGGTTTGTGGCTAGGTATTGGTTAAATCTGGTTTTGTCATGGAATATCTTGTTTTGTCTCTTTATGGTGCTTGAATGTTTTAATGGTTATAATTATCTGGGCTGGCATCCCTAGTCTCTTAATATCTTCATAATGCTTGACCACAACCTTCTGGCTTTCATTGTTTCCATTGAGAAGTCATGTGTAATTCTGATAGGTCTACCTTTATATGTTACGTGGCCTTTTTCCTTTGCAGCTCTTAATAGTCTTTCTTTACTCTGTATGTTTAGTGTTTTGATGATTATGTGGCAAGGGAACTTTTTTTTTGATCCAGTCTATTTGGTCTTCTGTAAGCTTCTTATATCTTCATAGGCATATCTTTCCTTGTGTTGGGAAAGTTTTCTTCTATGATTTTGTTAAATATATATTCTGTGCTTTTGAGTTGAACTTCTTCTCCTTCTTCTATATCTATTATTCTTAGGTTTGGTCTTTTCATGGTGTCGCATATTTCCTGGATATTTTGGGCTAAGCTTTTGGTAGATTTAATGTTTTCTTTGATTGATAAATCTATTTCCTCTGTTTTATCTTTAGTCCTTGAAATTCTCTCTTCCATCTCTTGTATTCTGCTGTTTATGCTTGCATTTGTGGTTTCTGATCATTTTCTCATGATTTGTTTCTATATTTCCCTTGGTTTGTGGTTTCTTTATTGTCTCTATTTCAGTTTTAATGTCTTGAATAGTTTGTTTCATATGCTTGTTTACTTTTTCTTGGTTTTCTTTAAGGGATTTGTTGATGTCTTTCAAATGGAGGCATTTCTTTGCAGGAATTTTTTTATTTCCTCTTTAAGGACCTCAAACATTCTCCTAAAGTTGTTATATTTAGTTGGTTAAGCCTTGCTATTGTAGGGTCACTAGTTTTTACTGGTGTCATGTTTCTCTTTGTGGTGTTGTGTGTGTTCTTACCTTGTCTACCCATCTTTTCCTTTGATTATTGTAGTTGGGGCTGTCTGTGACTCTGGTGATCAATCTTCCAGGTACCAGTGGATCCAAGGCTCAAATGGTTGGTTAGTCCTCAAGGTGCAGTCAGTGCCATGGTTCCAGTCACTATTGGTTACTCTGTGTTCCTGGAGGTCGCTAGGCACTCCTGAGGTTTGCTCTGCTCCTGTGGAGTTTGCTGTCTCAGGTTCACTCTGGCCTAGGTTGCTGGCTCAGTCCTGTTTCTGTAAATGTCCCTGGTATGGATCTGCTCCTGCAGAAGTCACTGTCTTAGGATTGGTCCTACAAATGTCTCTGGCTCCAATCTACTTCCTTGGAGGTCCTAGACCTGGTGTGCCCAGGCCCACAGAGGTCCTGACTCAGGCCTACTCCCTCAGAGGTCCCAGACTCATGCCTTGACCCACAGAGTTCTCTGGTTCCTGATTACTTCCTACAAGGTCCCAGACTCTCCCAGAACTTGCAGAGGTCCTGGCTCAAGCCTAATTCCTTGGAGGTCCTATACTCATGCCCAGACCTGCAGAGGTCCTGGCTCAGGCCTACTCCCTTGGAGGTCCCAGACTCACACCCTGACCCACAGAGGTCTCCTGTTCCTGCCTACTTCTTCAGAGGTCCCAGACTCACACCCGGACCTGCAGAGGTCTCTAGCTCCAGCCCATTCCCTTAGCAATTGCTCCCCTGTACCTCCTCCTGTGGAGTTTGCTGTCTCAAAGTTGCTCTGGCCTAGGTCGCTGGCTCAGTCCTGCTTCTGCAAGTGTCCCTGGTCTGCATCCGATCCTGTCCCCACCATGTGTTTCTTTTCTAAAATTGTGACCAGAAACTGCCATTTGACAGGAAGAAACAAAACAATAAACCTACCCATTGCCATCTAGCAAACTCTATCTATTTTCTTTGCTTTCTGCTTTCTTCATGCCAGTCCCTCAAATGGTGCCTTTTATCACCTGTGATTTTCTTTTCACTGCAATAGTACATTAGTTTCCTCCCTTGTGTCCTTTCCATTTCATGGTCACTGTTTATCTTCATCCAAAGTTCCCAATATAGAACTTGTAGATGTAATTATATTCATAACTACATTTTAAAATCCATCACTAAAACTTATCTGCTCTACTCATCATCTCCTTCACTCATATCTAGAAAAAATATTTTGATTTGTTATTAGTTGTCTTCTTAGCAGTTTGATTCACATGGACAATACGGACAGTTCTCTGAGTACTCTTACACCCTTAAACAGCTTTTCTCTGTCCTGGCAGATAAATGTAAACTTGGACGACTTCTTTACTCCGGTGTCCAATTTCAGGATGAATTCCCACAGCTGGAGCTCCAGAGGAGTAGCCATTCTGAGTTATTTTTTCCTTCTTTACTAATAATATTTGAAAAACTAGAAAATACTAAATGGATAAATTCACCATGGAAAATACAAATACTTGTCCTTCCTTCAGTCAATTCAAGTCCATTTTTAAAAATTATTACCTCTCCTCCAACAGTATTTATATACATATAAATACTATTTGATGATCATTCCTTGTTCTGTTAATTATTAGTAGCTTAGTATCGCCTGGCATTGCTCTTGATTCTAATAAATCATCCTTTTCTTCACTGTACCCCTTGAATAATCTACTTTTTCAAAAAGCATTAACCAGGGAGCCCTTCCTCCTCTGTACTTGAATGCTAGCTAAGCTTTGGTTCTGTCATTCTTTGCCACTGCTGGCAGCTGTGCTTGTCTGGATGACTCTTCAATCGTAAATGTGGATGCTAACTCCACTGTTCCACTTCTTGATGTCAAAGAGGCGGGTGACATCTCAGGGTTCATGTTAGTTTAGCCTCTGCTTCCTTGTTACCAGTGCATTCCAGTGGATTAATATCTCATAAGCAGCCAACTAACAGACAGCTGTAGATACTCTGAAGGAGCAGTCAGATTCGTTTCCAGGAACAAAGAATCGGAAAGAGGCATGGTTACCATATTTGCTCTTAGAATCTTTATTTTATTTCCTTAGGCTACATAAAATTATTACTTTTGTGTTGTTCTGCTAATATTAGTTGTTGAATATGTTCGTTGTATGTAGCCTTGGTGTGTGTGTGTTCGTGAATGTTGTATGCAAGTGGTACATGTTTGGCAAGTTATTCATGCACATATGTTCTTGGAGAGGCCAGAGATTGATGTGGGCTATCTTCTTTGATCATTTTCTATCTATTTTTTGAGATGTGGTCTCTCACTGAACCTGGAGATCATTTATTTCCTAGATTGGTTGTAAACCAAGTTCATCAGCGCTGGGATTATAAAAGTAAACCACACTGAGAAACTTGGATTTTTATGGGTGCAAGGGATCCAAACTCAAATTCTCCTACTTGCACAGCAAATACTATACCTACTGAACCAGCCCTTGTTAGATATCATCTTTGCTTCTTGCATCTCCTTTCTTTAGTAATGTCTCTCCTCCTGCTCTCCCCATTTGTTGTGCTTGTAACTATTCTCCAGTTGCATATTTAATTTTCTTGTTCTTTAATACAATTATTATGCTACGATTTGGGAAACAAACTCCAGTCATCTAACAATTTGAACACAGGAATTTTTAAATTTAGAGCATTTTTAAATTTCTAACTTTCAGATACAATGACTTCTCCATTGCTTATTTTACTGATATATTTTACCATTAATTTTATGGTTGCAATGGTTTCTTTTTTTACTTTTAAGTTATTACTAGTGTATATTAATTTTACAAATGAATGGGTTTTATTCTGTTTTTATACAAGCACATAATGTCCTTTGTCCCTAGTATGTTATACACCCTTGTCTTTCCTCCAGTTGATGCTCGTCCTGGGCCTGTACTAGATGACGACCCCAGAGCTATCTTTGCTCCAGTAGTTTCTTCTCTTCTTTGCACACCAGCAATTTCTCCTGGCTGTACTTAGCTTCACAGTCTGTTGGCATGTCTGGTTCTCCCCAACCCCAAGACAACCCAATTTTTAACTACCTGGGGTGGCTTCATATTCTGAGGACTGTCTCTCAAGAGGTTTGGAAGTGACAGAAAGAGCCATGGTTCTAAGATCTGCATGGGCAGACTTGCCTTCATAGTTTCAGAACCCTTAACGTTAATCACCATGCAGTGGGGGATGGGCTGAGGGTATCAAGTGTTCTGCTAGAGTGTCAGAATTCTTGATTTCTACAGCCATGAGAGCACGGCAGATACCTGACTCCAGAGTTTATCAGACTCTGGTTATGTGTGGCCATCACCTTCACAGCTTGTACCAAGCCCGTGCTTTCCTAGACTTTGCAACTCATCAGGGTCCCTACCTTCCATTCTCCATGACAGCCTCCCAGGGCTCCCTGTCAGCCTGCAGCTGTGGCTGGTTATCGTTCAGGCTTCTTGACTTGTAATTGGTTCCTATTCTCGGGCCCCCGCGTTAACAAGGTTTTGGTTTGTTTCCTTGTTTTAACTTTCATTCTTTTCTCATGCTTTACATCCCAAGCACAGTTTCCCTTCCCTCCACTCCTCCCAGTCCCTCCCCCTACTTCCCCTCCTCCAAGATCAACTCTTCCTCTCCAGAGAGAAAGGTGGGCAGGGGAGGAAGAGATAGAGATAGAGAGACTGCAAGCTTCCCAGGAATATTCACTGAACATGGTCCAATAAGACTGGGTACAAACCCTCACATTAGGTCTGGATGTGACAAGTCAGGAGGAGGACAAGGCTCCCAATGATGTGAGCTCACTTGGAAGTGGGTATCAGCTGTTAAGTAAAGGTCCATCATGCTACAATCCGCAGACCCAGAGAAGCTAAGCAACAAATTTTAAACAGTGATTTCTCACTCTTATTTTTCCTTTGCAGACACGGTCTCATGCCCCAGTCTTACTCCAAACTCCTAGATAAAGATGAGGTGGAAGTTATCACCCTCCTTTCACCAACTCTTATGTGTTGTGTCACGGGTGATACAACAAGTCCAGTTTATGCTGTTCAGGGGATCACACCCAAGGCCTCACATATTTGTTGCATGGATTTCCCCCTAGGTTAAAATCTTCTATCTTTGAAGACATGAGGTGCAGATAAGAAGGGAAGTCACACAGTAGGGTGCTTGTTTCTTTCACACAGTAGGGTGCTGTTTTCTTTTACACAGAGGTAAACACCAAGATGTTCTTAGGGGAAGTGAAACACTCTAATCTTTCAGGAAGCTCTTTAAAACAGGAAGTAAACAAACCAAAGGTTTCAGGAAATACCTGAAACTGACCATATTCACTAGGCTCCTCCTTCCTTGAAAGTAAGCAATGAATACAGCTAAGAGCGACTCTAGGACAAGCCGAGCTGCAAAGAGGATTCTCAAGAAGCCCAGGGGCCTGGAAGAAACAGTGATACGGCCAGCAGGTGAGAGGAAGCAAAGCGCCTAGAAGAGAACAGACTCACTAACCTACCTGCAAAAGGCTCAGACCAACTGAGCCACGTGGAAAGGACACCTTCCAACCTATCGAGCTGCCTGCAGGCTGTGCAGTCTGCTCCTTCCAGCTTTTAGGATCTGTCACCCAGGCTAAAGAGGGATTGGTGATAGAGCTGTTTTGAGTCTTTTCTGCTCTTCTAAGTAACCCGTTATCCATGTTCCTGTAAGTAACCCCCCAAGACTCATTGGTTCATCCCATCAGACTTTGGTGGTATCAAGACTGTAGTTTGTTGTCAGTTTCCTGTCTGGGGTGAGTAGACACCTGTTGATGTTTCCCCAGGAACAGCATCACACAACAATGCTAGGCAAGCCCTATACCAGCTGAACTAACTGTTCCCTAGCCTAGCCGCTTTGCTCTTACCGTGACGCCTGGCCACAACTTCACATATAAGGACAGGGACCACATGGGACCTCTATGAACTGCTGGCTCACCCTGAAAAGGAGTCAGGGTCTCCACAAGATATCTAGTTGGATTTGAGGCTTTCAAATGCTGCAGGTTTGTCCTGTGTGTAGGATCCCCAGCCACTTTTCATCATGGTCTCCTGAGTTACCTTGGGAGGAGACCACTGCTCCCTACATGGGCAGCTGATGGCTTGAGCCATCCTTGGCTCGGATCACTTTTTTTTTTTTACTACATCTTTCTCTTCATCACTTTTCAGTTCTTCTATCATCCCTTTTGTGAAGACCCAAAGCTCTTCCTCTTTCTCTCTTTTGAATAGAGTCTGTTTATTTTTATACTAATTCCTCTGTTTGATTATGTCATACAGAAGCAGTTTCTAAATGGTTGCCTTACCTAGAAGTTACAATTTCTTAAAAAACTTAAATACCATGGCCTCCAAAAACTTAAATTATATCAGTTGTTTTTATCACGAGAAATTGTGGTAGAGTATAATGTTCAAAATAATACAGTCTATGACATCAGGCAGACAGATAAAGACACATCTACGAAATTAAATCACAATAGATATTTAGAGTAATGGTGGAGTTGAAGATATGACTTACATAACTTTAGCAACTGCTCTGAGAAACCTAATAGAACTTGAATATCAAAATAACATATGGCATTTTATGCCTAATAAAATTTTAAGTAATAAGTTAAAAAGTCTTCTGTCATGCTAATTTGAAATTGTAATTCATGGATCATCTCATTTATGTTAGAAAGGGCTAGAATGTAAATCATTTTGCTCCAGTGAGCCTTATGGCTTCTGTTGTGTACAGAGTAGGCCTTCTGTAACTATGGGATTTGCATCCACAGAACCAACAAACAATGGATGTAAATTAGCAACATGCATCTATAATTTTTCTAGTCATAATTCAGTATATTAGGTGGTAGCTCAACAATTTTCATAGTATTTCTATTGTGTTGTTTGTTATGAGTGTCTTGAGAAGGTAGAAAACACAGAGAAGAAAATTTGGAGGTTAAAAGTAAATGTGACTTATTATAATGGGTTTGACCAATCACAGATTTTGGCATCCAAGGAAAAGGTCCTAGATCTCATTCCTTGCTGATGTCAAGGGATTATTGTAACCAAATCTGTCACTGAGCCACAAAAGCATCCATTCTTATGTTTAATATGGCCGTGGCTACATTCCAGTAAACCATTATTCACAAAAATGGACAATAGAGTAGATTTTGCTTACAGGCTGCAGTTAGCTGGTCCCCGTCAAGTGAATAGAAGAACGTAAATTGCTTTACTGAATGCTCCACAACACTATAATGACAAAGCCCTTTACCACTTGACTCTGCCAGTGTACTTACACGCCAGACACTGCTAATTGGGAAAAAATACTATTGTATTGGCAAAAATGGGGGGGGGATGCTACCTTATATACAAGCTGTTTAAAATATAGCATACAAAATAATAATGCATAAATTGTCAATTGTACCTCCATAGAGTTTACAGAGAGAAATAGATATTTAATCCCATGCACTTACTAGTGACATATGGAATAAATTAACTCAGAGGTCTAACATTGAATCATTTACGATATTATAAAATTAATTTTGAGAAGTATAGCAAATCTCCCTCACTCTCTCTAGCTCCTTGAATGTAGACATATTTATGTTAATAATTGCTTATAGATATATGACAATTTTTAAAGATCCATTTTAATTAATAGTATTAATAAATGATCCAAATATTTCTATTTATTATAAATAGCTCTGAATTAACTTATTAATTTGATTAATGCTGAGGCTTATATGATCTTATTTGTTAATAATATGAAAATAAAACAATTCCTCCTTTTAGGACAAATTCCTAAAAAGCATTTTTCTGCTAATGGGAACCTCAAACTATCAAATTGAGAAGAAAGGCAAATGAATCAATTTTTCATCCCACAACTATTAAAACAATCAATGTTTTTAAAATCCATTGAGTGCTTTGCTCATGATAGAAAAACACACAAAACAGTACTGTATCTATAAAAATATTAAAAAGATTTTTATCTGCGTAACCATAACCAGAAAACTGAGGAAAAATTATTTGTTGGCTTTCATGCCAAGTAAGCCCTGAGAACAGAGATGAGCGGGACCGTGCTCCCAAAGGAAGTGTCTGTGTGCCAGGCTGTGTGCTACCCACCATCGTCAGTTCACCACCCTCACCTACAGAGGTGGTTAGCGCAGAAACACACCCTGACTCACCAATGTATAGAGAAGCAGCTCAAAGAGACAGACTTTGAACATCCAAAGCCAGAGCCAGAATGAAAGGTTTCTATTCCCCTAAGAAAAGATGGACTGTTCTTTGGCCTCAGAAACAAGTAACCATTGATTTAAATGATCAATGACAGTCTCACACTAGTACACACTTCTCTGCTTTGTTTAGTGACTCTCAGCTTTCCTGCAATTGGCAAACAGGAAAATCAGCTTTCTGTTTAAGATGCTGAATGGCGTCCTCGTTTCTAAACAGGTGGTGTGTGTTAAGTTAAAGGGAAGAAGAGTCCATTGTGATTTTCAAGCATAAGAAACCTTAAGAAACTTGCCTTATAGAATGAGGGGCCTTCTAGAAGCAAAATCATGCTTCGGCTTTTAATCCTGAGTGAGCAGAAAAGAGAATGATTGCAGTGTAAAACTGAATTTATAATTTAAGTAGGTGAAACACAGAAGCAAATTATAAAACCAAAGAATTATGCAATAAACCAAATTAAAGTCTAGGAAGCCAAAACTTCTGAATATTATATAGTTTATCTTTTATTGAAAATAGATTCTTTTTCTCAACAACATGTCTGGATTATGGTTTCCTCTCCTTCTACTCTTCCCAGTTCCTGCTCACCTCCCTTCCCACCTGTATTGACCTCCTCTCTAGCTCTCATTAGAAAATAAAGGGGCTTCTAAGGCATAATAATAAAATAAAGTGTAATAAGAGAGAACAAAGACTAACACATCAGAGTACGATAAAACAAATAGAAGAAAAGGAGCCCAAGAAATGGCATAAAAACCAGATATAGACGCAGAGGCCCACTTGTCCACACGCTCAGGAATCCCACCAAAACATTAAACCTGAAGACATAAGATATATGCAAAGGACATGTAGATTAAACCAGTGTATATGTCATTTCAAGGCATTGGCATGACACTCTGAGACAAAGGATCTCCAAAGATGTCACCGAGCCCTTTTCCTGATGGCCGTCTACTGTTGGGCATGCTGTCTACCCTTAATAATAGTCTGTTTCCCCAGTGATGTTTGGTTATCAACTAGGCACAGCTTCTGGGTCAGTGAGGGGTCATGTGTTCACATTTCCTCTCAGCACTAGGACCCCATCTGCTGCAGACCCAGGCAGGGCCTGTGCATGCCTCAGTCTCTGGGAGTTCGTGCCTGCATCAATCCCGTTGAATGAGAGGGCCTTGTTTCCTTGGTATCCTGCATCTCCTCTGAATCTTACACTCTTTCAGCTTGCTCTTCCTTTTTTTTAAAGTAAGAAAACACTACAGTTAACAAAGGAGATAGAAAAAATCTGTGCATTGAAACTGGTAAAAAAAAAATTGAAGAAAGAAACAGAAGACTCAAATAAATGGAAACTGCTAGATTAGAACAATCAATATTGTTTGCATACCAATAGTGCCCCAAGTAACCTTCAGATTTAAAATATTAAAGACAATATAACAAATCAAATTTTGTACATTGCAATTAGTTTTACTTACTATCCTAGAATCAGGCAACAGTCAGAACAAAAAATGATTCAGGACACCTTGTTTCTCTGTGTAACTAGGTTGTATTCATCATAATGGAAAATGAAGTTATGCATAGAAATGGAAAGGGGGTGCAGGTAAGAGACACCCTGGTTATTTACAGCTCCATTTGACTTTTCTGTGGTGGGAACACTAGCCTGCTGGGATTAATTAAAACTCTACTCCTTGTTCCAAGAGCTCATTGTAGTCGGCTCTTTTACACAGCAATGCATGAGGTAATAATAAAAGCAAAATTTTAAGTGTAGCAAAGCAGTTTTATGACAGACTTAGCAAGAATAATCTTTATCAACATTCCAGTGACTTTCAAGGAAATAAAAAAAAATCTTAAAATTCACATAGAATCACAAAGCCCTTAAGTAGTCAAAACTGTTTTAAGGAAGAAAAACAAACTGGGTAATATCACATCACCTAGTGTGGGGAAAATAGTGTAACACTTCCCTAAAATACACATGAATGAAACAAACAAACAAACAAAAAAGACAAAATACAAGCTCCAAGAAAACCTTGAATATATCTGTTAACTAAACTTTTAAAGAGGCACCAAGGACACACAATGGCTAAAGAGGAGGATTTGCATATACAAGATAACACAATAACAACTCAGACACCTGGCGTGGTGGTAGATGCCTGTATTCCGGCACTTGTGGGGATAAAATAGGGCAGTTTGATCTGAAGGACAGCCTAAGATACATAGGGTGGTCCTATCACAAAAACAATTTTCTAATGGGGAAAAAAAAAAACTCAAAATGGGTTAAATAGTAAGTTTAAAGTCTGCCCAGATAGAAGCTCTCAGAGACCATGAAGTAAATCAATTCACATTGGTCTTGGCAAGGATTTTTCAAAACACCTCCAAAAGCACAGACAATAAAAGCAAAAATAAGCAAGCCCACATTAAACCAAGTAAAATGAAAGGAAAATCTAGAGAAAGATAAAATATTTGTAAATCATCTACCTGATAATAATTAATAACTAAGATAAATATAGAATGCATACACACATGCACAAACAAACAAACAAAAAGATCAGAAAAAATGAACATAGTCAGACTGGCAAGAGAGTTCAGTGGGTAAGAGTGGTTGCCTCCAGCTCTGATCACATGAGTTCAGTCTCCAGAATCCACATGGTAGAAGGAAAGAACTGACTCCCACAAGTTGTCTTCTGACCTCCACATGTGCACATTATGTGCATGCAAACACACACACACATATATAAAAAATTAATGAACATAAACTCCAAAGAAAATATCCAAATATCCAAATGCCCAGAATCAATAAATATAGAAAAGCAAATCAAACTTCAGTGACGTCTCACCTCACTCCAGTGAGGATGGCTGTTGTGAAAAGTAGACCCAACAGGTAACAAGACTATGTCAAAAGGGGAACTTTTAGTCCCTTATCACAGGAGTGGAAATTAGTGCTTCCATTGTGGAAAAGAAGACAAAGGTTCCTCAAAGAGTTAAAGGTAAAATCTCACTGCTGGATATATCCAAAGGAAACAAAGCAACAATTTTAAAACACTGTGTCTATCTTCAATGTTTATTTTATCATTATTCATCATAGCTAAAATATTGAAACAATATTAATGTCTATTGATGGATTAATAAAGATAGTGTGATATATTGGGAAGACAAGAAAAGGGAGAAAGGGGATGAGTAAGAGAAGATCCTACAATTTTCTACAACACCAATACCTCTGGAAGGTATTATACTAAATAAAGTAGATGCAGAATGATCTGTACTGTAAGATCAATTTTTATATGAATCTGGTAATCAAAACAAGCAGAAGCCAAGCACAGCATGCATTCTCAGGAACTAGGGTATGTCAAAATGTGAAGTGTTTATCCATTTTAGTATCAATTGGAATTTATCAAAATTTGAGTTTGAGATAATGCAAAATTCTTCCAATGGATAGTTGTGATGGTTTTCTAAGCCAATATATTTAAAACTACTGGTTATACACTTAAAATAGTCAATTTTATGTATGTTTTACCATGACGGAAATAAATTATATTTTTACGAGTTCTGTTAGTATGTATTAAGAAATGAGCAAAAACTCATTTCACAACTAGCTAGTTCCTAACTAATAGCAGGTTCAGAGTTTCTCACTAGGACAATTAGAGTGAGCAAAGGAAGCCAGGAAGAGGTCATCCTAAGTCACTGGCAATGGGCACTCACTCCACAATAAGTTGATTAGTTGCTTCTTGATCGGTGTCCGTGAACATTTGAACCACTTGCGGCATCTTTCTTCTTTAAGGAGACACACTTCTTGTTAATGTATTCCTGCAGATCTTCAAGGACACTTTAGTGTTTCAGACCATTTGTTCCCACAAGGAAACAATAAGAGGAAGGCAGGGACGGAAAGAGTGACTAAGGAATAAGTAGACAGACCAGAGACTAGGCCACAGTTTGTATGATCCAAGGCATGTGTTACCCGGTGATAAAAATCAGAAACAGAAGACAGAGATTTTTGGTCTTATTAGCAAAGAGCTGACAGGATACAAACTAGACAGAATACGGACATTCATTAATTCTCGGCTCATTAATAACAAAAAGAAAGAACTTCATGAATATTGTCATGATATGAACGAGAACACTGTCTTCAGCTTTAACCTGCTTTCTAAAGTTCTTCTCTTTTCCTGTGGTTGTGTTTCTTTTCCTAGGGAGACATGAACAAACATCTATTCGCCCCAGGTAGGGAACCAACGACAGATGAGGAGAGTGACTGTTTAAGTTCAGCCGGTGAAGCAATGAGTCTTGAGCTCACTTAAAGGAATATGGGTGAGGAATTATTTCCAGGAGAATAGGTGACCAATAGCATTTACATTACCAAAGTCCTACTCGTCGTGGATGACCATGCCCCAGAAGCTGTATTGAGGAGGCAGTCATAACCTTCTACATTCTCTAGTACCATCCTCCAAGAGTATGTGACATGGGGGCAGGTGGGGACAAAGAGAAGCTAAAATCACAAGTAAAGGTCTGGAGACTCTTCTCCTTCTTTCTATTAGCAGTTTAATGGTCACATTATCTACAATATACCTGCTGTGTTGTTTTACTTATTTTGTTGCCATGACTTCAAGGCCAAGATATTTTGTAGGTCACTACAGAATTCTCTGCTCCCTGATGACAAAGGTGATATTGTGCCCAGAGAAAACAGTTCTTCTCCAACACAGGTCTGTGTTCTCGATGAGTTGATTGTCAAGATGACACTCAATGAGAGTATTCACTGATGGTCTTGAACTCATAAAGATGAAATCTCTGTGTACTTACTTGGCCCATCACCTTTGCTCAAATTGGGCATTTTATTAATGTACTCCAAATTATCATAGTGCTTTACTATTCTATAATACTTTGGGAATTTTTGTCTAATTCAAAATTTTGCCTATATTGTTGACATAGATGTAAGCTATTGTTTTTTACATTTCTAAGAAAGATAAAAAGATAGAACTTTAGAAAGTGAGATATCTACAGATATTTATTAGGTGAAAAGTATATATATATTGAAGACCCAGCATTATGACTAACATAGGAATGTTATGTTTTACTGATAGGCATTCCTTATCTCCTTCATTTTATCAAATTTTTTCTTAAAAAATTTCAACCCCAGTTTTATCTACAAAATGGAAATGTTGCATGAACCTCATTGGTTACTGGCAGGATTAAATGGAGTTTTATCAAACATTGAATGAAGTGACATATGTATTATTAGCTCCCATGTATTGAAGTTCCCAGAGGTGGGGGTGGAAAACTCACCATTATGTTGGAGATTCTACAAGTTTGATTGATTGATTAGAAAGTGGTGATGTGGGATTACCCTCTGTATGATGTGATTACCGTTGGTTAATAAAAGAACTGCTTTGGGCCTATAGTAGAGCTATAGGGGAACAGAGCTAGGCAGGGAAAACTAAACTAAATGCTGGGAGAAAGGAGGCAGAGTCAGAAAGAAGCCATGTAGCCCTGTTGGAGCCGGACAGAAATTTAGCTGGTGAGCCACAGCCACGTGGCAATACACAGCTTAGTAGAAATGGGTTAAACTAATATGTAAGAGTCAGCCAATAAGAAGCTAAAGCTAATAGCCAAGCAGTGATTTAATTAATATGATTTTCATGTGATTATTTCGGTTCTGGGCGGCTGGGACAGACAAGTGGATTCTTTACTACAAAGTGGAGATTTCGTGAGTTGGAATGTTGCCTATCTATAGTTAAAATTATCTTAGGCTATCTTTAGTCTCTCTAGCATCCACTCTTTGCTACCCCCACATCTGACTGACAGAGAATTTATGCCATAACTCATCTACCAGGTACTACCAAAGTATTGATAAATGTCTTGATTTATAAGTTTCCTTTTTTATGTGACTGTAAAAATAAAATATACAGCCACTTCCACGGTGGAATACATCCTTCAGGGACCTCTGGATCCAGCTCCCAGATCATGCTTATTTATGCTTGGCTCAGAATCAATTGACAAACGCTCCCTTTGAGCTGGGAGCTGTGCTTTGTGTCAGCATTAATAATTTTTAGTATTGATTATCTAGTTTCCTTCAGTGCACACTAAACTGATTCAGTCACTGAGTCACACTGTCATGAGACTGTAGTCAGAATCAAGAGTTACAAAGGAGCAAAGAGCTGATGAAGCAAAAACTAATACGAATACAGCTTTTCCTGCAAAGACCCCTATCTTCAGGTTCCTAACACTTCAACTGAGAAACACCTCTGTTGTCAGCATGTCCTGACACATTCTGAACAAAGCAGACAACTATTTATAGTTCTTCAGAGAAACTGGTGTTAAAAAAAAATAAGGTATGAATACTGGGTAAAATCCCAAACTTCTCATAACTGTGGATGCTGTGCACTGCCTCAGTGATATCCATGTGCATGCTGTGCACCGCCTCAGTAATATCCATGTGCATGCTGTGCACTGCCTCAGTGATATCCATGTACATGCTGTGCACCGCCTCAGTGATATCCATGTGCATGCTGTGCACCGCCTCAGTGATATCCATGTACATGCTGTGCACCGCCTCAGTGATATCCATGTACATGCTGTGCACTGCCTCAGTGATATCCATGTGCATGCTGTGCACCGCCTCAGTGATATCCATGTGCATGCTGTGCACCGCCTCAGTGATATCCATGTGCATGCTGTGCACCGCCTCAGTAATATCCATGTGCATGCTGTGCACTGCCTCAGTGATATCCATGTGCATGCTGTGCACTGCCTCAGTGATATCCATGTACATGCTGTGCACTGCCTCAGTGATATCCATGTGCATGCTGTGCACCGCCTCAGTGATATCCATGTGCATGCTGTGCACTGCCTCAGTGATATCCATGTGCATGCTGTGCACTGCCTCAATAATATCCATGTGCCTTTTTAGGAAAGTAATGAAACTTTACTTTAGGACTAGAGCAGTATCTATAGCTATGACTGTTAAGTAATAATTACACTAAACAGAAAATGAGTTTTCACCTTATTTATAAATTTAGAGAAATTTCAAAATGTGTTCTGAGCACAGGCTTTAATCAAAACTTTGACTTATCTTTCCCAATTGAACAACCTATCAAATATTTATTTAAACTTCTAAAATTTTCTGTTATAAGAAAATCCAAAATTAACAACCTACAAGTAAACCATTATTAGAGACAAACAAGCAGCGATTAGTTTATTATAATTGCTGAATGATAGTTATAGGCATTCAGATGTCAGACATTTATAGTTTTAAATAGTATCCTAAAACATCACATATTTTATCAGACCTCATGCCCTCCCCTTCCTCTCTTTTCTCCTCTCTTCCCCTTTTCCATCCTCCTTCTCTCTTCTCCTCCCTCCCTTATTCCTTGGAAGTCAGTTGCTGGAGAGGTCAAGTGGCTTGCTGTAAAGTACTACCATTGGAGTGTACGTATCACTTACCGCTAGTTTATTTATACATAAAACATTAGGAGGTATCGTCACCACACTCTCCCCCAAAGCCACCATTGAATGAAGAAGAAATTCTATTTTATTCAAGTCTGTGGCTACGAATTTACATTTTATGCTTTTCTTAATGGATATGTACACCAGATCCTGTGGTTTGCTGGCCAGAGAATTTATAAGAATAGCGTATTCTGCTAATACTCTAACTATAGTACTGTGGGTTGCCCATAATCCAAATGCAAGAATCTGTTCATCTTACAATGCCTACCAGATGTTTTAAAGAGTCATGAAATCCTTTTCCCTTGCATAAAAAGTGGGGTCACTCCGGCTCATTTGTTCCAGATTTTTCTTAAGACAATGACTAGAGCCATTGTCCTGTGTTTACAGCAGCTGTGCATCCTGGCCTCCTTCAAGATGCTGCCGTTCCCACCCTACTGTGTTCTCCAAATGTTTGCAAGGGCTGTGTGGTAGGGAGGAGGGAATTGTCTCTCCTCCTCAGCCTCCCAGCATGCAATGTCAGCTTAGAGACCAAGCAGCAGCATCAATAAGATTTCATGGAACACTTCACTATAAAAGAAGCCAGAATAATACAAAAAAATAATAAATTGCTGCCACAGCTTCTTATAACGGATGTGTTGAGTGCTATCTTTATGTTCCTTGGAAAATATTCCTTCTTTGTCTCTGTCTCCTACCTCACACCACACAGAGAAGTTAAGTTTCTGTAAGTTACACAGATAAACTTGAAATTAAAACCATGATGATCACTAAGGAAATTAACAATGACCTTTGAAAATATGGGGTAGGCAGACTTCTCAAAGAAGAATGTTAGTAAACAACCTTCTGAATAGAAAGATAAATAAGATTTTATCAAAATAAAACCTTCATACTCAAGAGAAAAACACTACTAAGAAAATAAAGGGAGAAATGGGGGGGGGGGAAGAGAATGGCCAGGACACCGAGTAGACACACATGATATTGTGAAAGAACCAGTTTTGCTAATTAAGAAAATCTTGATTTTCTACTAGTTACCTAATGGAAGAATGTTTTTATAAAATTAAACATTCGTTATGATTGAAAGCTAGTTATAATTTTTATCAACAAAATAGCATTTAATTTGTTACTGATAGAGTACAATTATCTGGAAGGATTGAATTGTGTAATTGTGTAAACTTGCACTTAGATTGAATGCTTAAAAGAAATTTGCTTCACCTCCCCAAATGATGGAATCAGCTTGCATATTTGTTATTAGGAATCCAATACTAAACAATAACAAATTAAAATAGAAATCCTTTTTTCACCTTTGGGAGGAAAAGAAAAGAAGAGAAAAATACCTGTCTTATACAGAGAATATAGACATGTGGCAAATGATTTTTTCTAAAATATATGAATAGCTCCCATATCTCAATAATACAACACATTCGAAAGTGAGAAAACCCAATGAAGTTTTGGGGCAGGAAGCTGTATGGATGACTAACACATGTGTGAGAAGCTGCCCAAGACCTTTTCTCATTAGCTTACTATTAATTAAAATCAGAACTAAATAACTCACAACTTTAAGAATGCCTGAAATTTGGTCACTGGGCAATGGCTCAGCAGGTAAAGCTGTCACCCTACAAGCATAAGGTCCAGAGTTCAAACCCAATACCCACAAAAAAGCCAGGTGAATGTGACAGCCCCTTTGTAATCCCAGCAAGTGGGAGTCAGATACAGGAGATGCAAGAAAAGCTGGCTAGCTAGACCAATCAAAATGGCAACTTCTGCATTCAACAAGAGACTTCACCTTAGTAAATAAGTTAGAGAGTGATGGAGGAACACAGCCAACATCAACCCACATGAACATGTGCACAATTACCTGCACACACACAAGCCTACCAGCATGTAAACGTGTATGCACACGTGTACATGTCATCTACACACACACACGTGCATGCGCATGTGTGAAGGTACAAAACTGTCAATAGTTTTGAGATCATATCTAAATGGTCTTTTTTATAAAGTTAAATCTACATTTATCAAAATTATTTAGCAGTTTCACTTCTACATAGTTATCGACAGAAATAAAACATTTTCCAGCAGCAAACAAAAATTTTACAGCAGCTTTGTCCATTACAGACTTCCACAGTATGATAGCCACATCTTAAAGGGCCATCCGAAGGTTAAATGGATCTTGCCTTGCAGTACTACTCAAGAGCCAAAAGGAACACAATGATGGAATCACACCAAGCAAGATTTTTAAGAGGCATCTGAGCCTTAAAAGGCAATCAGTATCACTATGTTGTCGCTACAGGCAGTGCTGTCCCGGGTAAGAGAAGTCAGGAGAATGGTTCCGCGGGGGGCGGGGGCAGTCAGGTGGGAGCAATGGCTAGAGAAAACACTTTTCTATATAAGAAAACTTTCTCCTTAAAGTCTACATCTATTGTTATGTAAATTATATGAAAGGGTGACCTAAGGAAAGAGCTCATTATGTGCAGACAATACGGAGGTCAACATAATGGACAGACAGATCAAACAGACGTGGTTCTTCTCATAGAAATACCGAGCTTGAGCTCAGAATTAGGAGATTGAAGAACAGAAATAGGATCATAGTAGACTTCCTTGTCCCAGCAGCATAGAGAGAATTAGATAACCGTGAAGTCTGTGTTCCCTCCTCATTCTGTAGTTTCCTCATCAGTGGGAGCCACCTTACACGATGCTTCCCAATGTCCTGTTCTGCCTTCCTACCAATGGCATACTGTCTCTTCAAAGCACCCAGAGGTCACTGGCTGTGTCTGTCTGTCCTGTGGGGAAATGGAGGTATGGACAGGATAGCCATCCACAAAGATTTGATCGTTTGGTTTCAATATCGTTACAAGTCGGGTCTTTAGTGGTATTATATGTGGTGAAACACCACACATGATCCAAATCTATTTTCAGACTCTTAAAGCATGGTGTGAGGCCTGCCTGGCCTCCCCAGAAATTTCACTCAGCTCCTATTCTATTGGAATCTTTATGCAGCTGGTCAGTAAGGTATTTCAAGCGTCAGAATTGCATTTGACTCTGGCAGATTGAAGAATGCAGTGTCTTGTTAAAGGACATAAAGACAGCAATGTGGCAGTGAAGTTCCAGCGTAAGCAATGATCCCTGACCCAAGCAGGTCCTCCTACCCCTAGACAGTAAGACTTGGGAGCTCCTAAACTTCCCACCTAGACTGGGCAAATTGCCTGGAAATTTGTGACGCTAAACATCCCCTGCGTGCAGAGGAACAGCTTTCCCCTGGCCATTTTGAGAAATTTCATGATCCTAAGTCTTTTGTAGTTCATTTCATAACTTGTTTCTCTGTTATGTCTCAGTTTGATGGACAACACAATGCCTCAATAGTTTCTAGAAATGGATAGATTGGACATTAAACTGTTTTCCTCTTATGAAATTCTCTGGAGGACCTCAGCTACTCCTTAAACTGAGCAAAAGTAACAGTCCACCTATATAAATAGATACAAACAAAACAAAACCATGCAAAGAAAATGATCTTCCCCAAAGATTCAAATCATGTGACATTGACCAAGACAGTCATTCAACTTTGTATTACGGTCAGAGCACTTGGATTCTAAGGTTCGGGTGTGCGTGCTTTCAAATGGCTTCAAGTTTTTCCCACGAGTGGCGGTCTATTCTTTCTCAGCATTTGTTTGTAGGCTCAGAATAGCCATCCAGGAACCACCTAAAACCTAACTTTGGGTTTTCGTCTCTTCCATTGTTCGAGAGAAATAAAACAGTTGTTTGGAGTTTGGGGTTTTTCGTTTGTTTAATTTTTTTTATTATTTCTTGTAGTATTTGGTTTGTTTTGGTCTTTTAGCTTCACCTCATCAATGTTTGGCAGGGAAAAAAAGGAAACAATGAATAGCACATTTTTAGCTGGCGGACCCACTTACAGGGGAAAGTAGATTCTCTTGAAGACCAGCTCTGCTGGTTAACAGGAAACTCAACTTTGGTTTTAAAAGCAAAATTTGACATCAGCTGACAAAACCCAGAGACCGAAAGCCGTCTCTTGTGCTTGCTTGGCTTTTTACTCCTTTTAAACAAATGCCACCTTTCAGTATATGACAGAGTGAGGAACTGTTTGGTCATCTTAAACACCGCCTATGGGAGGCAGAGTGGTACCTCGGAGAGAAGTGCTCATGAGATGGGAGGTGAATTCAAGGTAAATATCCCCCCACCCCCACAGCCATACACTACTGTTGTGTTACATCACTTTTCCTGACTTCTACTCTGCGTTTTGTTAAACTGAGAGAATTGTTAGACCCAAGTAAGTTGCTCCAATAACAAGACCAAGAGGGGAGAAGAAAAGACCAAGAAAGTTCAGGTAGTAGCTAACTTTCTAGTAATAGAATTGTTATTAATGGTCCCACCTGTGATTTAGTTTTTAACATTTTGTAATTTGTAGCTTCACCTCTAACATTGCAAACTGTCATGAAATTAATCAATCAGTGTTTCTATCATCCTGCTTAGGATTCTATTTGGATAAATGTCAAGCAAAATCTGGAATCAATCATATTTATCAAGAAAGAAAACCACTTTTATTTAAAATGTCCCATTCAGCTCACAACAACAATCCCAGCACTAAATTAAGGCAGGAGAATTTCTGTTAGTTCAAAATCAGGCTGGACTTCAGAGGGAGTTCTGAGCCAGTCTGGGCTATGGAGTGAGGCTCTATCTAAAAATTTATTTATTACTATTTATTTATTTAATAAACAAAAGTTATAGAACTTGAAATGGAAACTAAGATACAAATATAGTAAATAAGAGCCCTAATACAAAAAATTAAAAAATAAACTTTTCTTGCTTGGTGGTCAAGATCAGGATTGTTGTAGGAGTCTGTTTGTTTATCCTGGCCACCCAGAACTGAAATAATCACTCAAAAACTATATTATTTGCAACACTGTTTGTCAAAATCTTAAGCATGTAGCTAGCAAGCTCTTACATATAGAATTAACCCATCTCCATTTTTTATACTTTACCATGAGGCTCCTGGCCTCCGGCAAGTTTCGGGCTGGCAGCTTGCATCTGTCTCCAGAGGCAGTCCCATGGCTTCTCTCTGACTCTGCCTTCTTCCTCACAGCATTCAGTTTAGTTTTCCCCCAAGCCAGTTTCTTTATTCATTAGTGAATAAAAGCAATGCATAGACAGAAGGACCTCCCACAGCACAGGATGATACAAAAAGATATAGTTTAAATCTTGAGATGATTTTTTGTTGTTGTTGTTTTATTTTGCTTCTGCTTTTTGTTTTGCTCTCCGTTGCTGTGCAATCAAGAATGACTTCAAACAGGCTTTGGGGACTGTGGAAAGTGCTGTACTTTCTGGAACGAGTGCTGCAGGCTAGACTGAATGAACATGGCTTGCTGAGAACACAGTGAATGCATTTCCTGGACATTTTATGCCTCAAATATTTCCAAATAAAACATAAATAGATTAGAAGGTAAGGAAACATGCTCTAAAAGCAAGAAAGCCAATTTTACAAAATCTGAAATTAAAAAAAAGAAAACCCTCCCACACAGGTTCTGTATGTTTGCATGTAGCCATGATTATTGTATGTCTGTGTAAACAACTATTTGAGTGACATGTATCTAATCCACAGCCCATCTGCTCCGGGTTCTGAGCTCCTGGGGCACACAGCTCACTAGACCGTGGCTCTCAGGCATTTTCCCATTTCTGAGACTACTATAATATAAATTCTGAATATGGAAACTTGTATAGTCCTTCATATCAACAAGTCAAACGGTATATATTAGCCCTGAACCCTATCTGTTATTTTTTCCCCCGAATAACACAAAGAGACCTCTTCTCAATCCAGTCACTCTGAAGTAAACTTTAAAGAAATAAAAATGGGCCTCTACTGCTGCGGCAATCTAGCCAACCATGTAAACCAAACCCAACAACATCAGCCTGGAGGGCGGGTAGAGAGAAGGCTCGAAAGGCTGTGCTGTCACCCCGTGCGCACAGAGGCACCAAGGAGAATGAAATCAGATGTAGAAGACTATGTTCCATAGCAAAGTTTTAAAGTCTATCAATACTAAACTTGAAGATTTTCAATGGGTATACTTAAGGCTAAATTTCTTATATTGAATAATAGCATTTAATTTTCATTTGCTATTATAAAAAATTAAAGGAAAAGAGGCTTGGTGTTTGCTCTTGTTAAGGTGAGAATTTTGTATGAGAATTTCATACACATTTTAAAATGAATACTTCAAATGGAAATAAGTGAAGAGATTAGGAACAAAGTTACACCACTCCTGACATATTGGAAAAAACAAACCACAGATGCCTTGTCTCTGTAATAGTACTAATAGCATTAAAAGTACTAACAACACAAACCTCAGAACAAACCTAGGCATATTGTTTCAGTAAAATCAGTTTGTTCACTTCGGACAGCTATTTACAGGAGTATTATATATCATACCTAAGTTACTAAAGAAGAAAATACAACCTTTTGAAAAATACTAATCTACATTGTAGTTGTTATGCAAGATGTCAGAAAGATTATTACTAGTTCTATAGTATAAACTATCCCAAGAGCAACCCTCTGTAATTTGGTGACAATTTAAGTTAGTTTCTAACATGATAATAAGGCAGAAGTCTATACCCAGGCTCCACTGTGACAACAAGCTGCTTCAAACTAGTTTAATTCACCCTGTATTATTTTCTTAGTGCTGTAATAATATGCCTGGGAAAAGCACCTTACAAGAAAAATAGCCTTGCTGGGTGGTGGTGATGCACAGAAGAAAGAAAAGTGAAAGGCCCCAAGGTAGATAAAGGTAAACAGGTTAATTTAAGCTAAAAGAGCTGTCAAGAAATAAGCCTAAACTAGACTGAGAGTCAAGACTAGTAAGAAGTCTCTGTGACCTGATTTGGGAGTTGATTAGCAGCAACTAATCAACAAAAAGAAAGCTTGTTACACAGAAGTTCAAGATCAAGGTACAAACGGGTTCAGTGTCTGGTGAAGACATGGTCTCTACTTCCAAGATGAACCTTCTAAAGTCATGTCTTTACAGAGTAAAGAGATTGGAGTGGGGGGGGAATAAAACCTATCCAGTTTGCTATTTTTATGAAAATAATAACACATATAAGTACAGACAGATCATGTCTTAACGCCTCTGAAAGACCACACTGTAATACTGTTATGTTGGGATTGTGCTTCAACATGAATTTCAGAAGGGGCACGAATATTCTAATGACAGTGAGGAGCATATTTATAACTTCAGACATTTTTAAAAATGCATAATGGTTTAATTTGAAGAGACTGGAGATTGCATAACCCTAACCCTGAGTTAAAAGTAGTTTACTACTCTGAGTTGTGGACCCTTATTATTTCCTTAGCTACTGTCCCATAATAACTGTACTGAAATTGATGGCTTGACCTGGTAACTGATTTGCAAGAATCAGCCTGTTGGATGGGTTTCAGTAGGCACCCAAGGAAACATCCTAATGGTATCTGCCTTAATTATGCCCAGATTCTAAACCTTGGGCAATCCAGATCCAGTTCAGGGATGAGGAAAAGTCACAAGCATTATATAAACTCAACCTCTCCCTTTCCGAGATTCTTATCATAATCAGATGAAGCTTGCTTTCAACTCCTGGTCTATGAATTACAACAAAGAAAGAACCAAACTAACATTCCTGGCAAAAATACTGTGATAAACAGGAGAAGGACATGGAGATGAGGACATGAGAGTCGATCTCGTATGATTTATATGCTAGTATGAAAAGCTGTACCTGTGGAGGAACTAACAAAGGATCTCATGTAGTCTAACCAGGAGAGAAGTAGTGTGGCCTGAAGTCTTAAAGGTTGGTGGTTTTGCTCATTTGCATTGGATTAAGTCAGACATATAGGATGTGTATGTCCAGTGAGATGCTGTAAGGCAAGGTGAGTCATTGAAGACTTGCAAGGGTAACCAACCCCAGGGCATACACTAAAATCAAATCTAAGGCTGGAGAGGACACTGGGTGTGGTTGAAAAGAGTCTGGGGATGCGTGTGTAGCAGTATATTTGACATGCTCTCAGCGGGTCTTACGGTGATTATGCCCTGACGAGTCACCAGAGAAAAAGCATTCGTCTGCAGGATTAATATGTCAAATACACTTTTGGAAAATATTTCAAGTTAGCAGCTTGGAATTTGGAGAAGTTTGATCCCAGGGAAACTGAAACGGCAGGGATGCAGAGACCCTGACGCCAGTGTGAGGAATTTTAGGGCCACTATGAAGGAGGTGGCACAGAATGGAAAGGCTATCTATCTTATTTGGAGATACAACTGATAAGATGGAGAACCAGGACACAAAGGAGACATAAGTGTGCATTCTGGAATGCTGGACTCAGACAGTTTCGTCTGTAGCTCATGTGAGAAACAAATTTAGACTCAGGAAACTCCACCACTTCTCTGCTTCCTCTATACATACTCCTTAATGATCCTCAAATGTTAAAACACAATGGATGCCTTCACTGTATGGAATGATCGTGAAAGGTTTGGGTATGAAACGTCACTCAGAAGGTCATGGATTAAAGTGCTGGTCTCCAGAACACAATGTCAAGAGATCAGGCACTGGGGACACGATTTGTTAGGGATCTGATCTCATCAGTAGGTTGATTTATGAGTTTATAGCTTAAATAATACTGGTGAGGCACTGTCACAAGAGCCAACATCTTCTCTCCTCTCTCTAGCCACCCTGCTCGTGTGTGTGTGTGTCTGTCTGTCTGTCTGTCTATCACTCTCTACTTCCTGGCCACCACAACGTGAGCTCTGTCCCATGATGTTTTGGATTACCACAGCCCTAGAAGATGTGGCCCAGTGATTCATGGCCCGAAACTTCTGAAACTGTTAATGAAAATATATCTTTCTTCCTTTGAAGCTGATTTTGTCAAATATCTTATCATGGCAATAGAAAAGTTAACTAGCAGATCTCTAACTTAGTTCTATATTCAGTTATCTGTAATTTTAAATATTGGCTGCATAAATTGATTATATTTACTGGTAATTGAAAATTATTGACTTAATGTAACTTCCAATTTTCTAGCTTTTCAGTAGAAAAACTTGTATGTTTCTAAGATGGGCGTAGAAGGAAAATGAAGGAAAGGAACATTTGGGAGGGAACGACTTTCACAAGCAACGCTTCCTTCACTTCATCTTGATAATATTCAAACGGGAAGTTATTATTATAACTTTAAAGATGGAGAGATTAAGGCTAACAAACATTTGGTGCACTTTAAAATTTGTATACAGGCAGAAACTAGTGAGGGGTTTGAAAGCCGTCTTTCTAGTTCCTTTTGCAAGACTCCCTTTGAGGTTAACCCCGCTGCCCACCATAAACCTTAATTTAAAGAATAAAAGCTAAGAATATACACAAACAGTGCTATTAGACTCCTGGCCGTACTGCATGGCCATCGACCAATGCTCTGTTAATTTAATTTTATAAAGTAAGTTTTTCTGGTCTTTATTTGTGTAACAACTGTTCTTTGTATGAAAATAATAAACAAGAGTATAGTTCTGTTTGTTCTCTAGGTGAGCCAAGAACGGGGTTCCGGAATGAAGCTTTCTCTGTGTTTCCCTTTCATGCAGGCTTTTTGAACTGCAAAGCTCAGTAGACATCATCTAGTGAAGACATCCAACTCCATCACAGATCAGAGAACTGATCTCTGTGTCCTGGCAGAACTGGGTGTGTAGGAAACCCTAGTAAATCATGTGTTCTACCTCTTAAAATTTCCAGTTATTATTAAACTACCCTTGCAGTCCCCTCTGCAAAGAGTTCACTTGTTCTCTGCAGACATTAAAAAGGACGTAAGTTTCTCCCAAGTGTCCCCATCACAAAGAACATACACAAAAGAGATCCAAACACAGGAGGAGGAAAGGGTGGAGTGGATAACATCCTCCTTCCTACTCCAGTGGGTTCAAAGCTGAGTTTTTCTGCCACTCCTACTTCAATATCCAGATGAGGTTATCTGTATGGGGAGACCACCCTGTGTTATCTCCATTTCCTGCAGAAACTAGATTATCATCTCTTGTTTTATGTTTATGGTTAATAGCCAGCATCCCAAAGCACTGCTTTCTCCTTGACCCTTCATTCTTTTCTTTTCCCTTCCTACCTTATAAAACAGCTTCATAGACACCAGGGCAAGTCGTATTTATTCTGGCTGTCTCCATCAGGATGGTACATCTTCACAGCCCTTCCTTGTGGGGGAGACGAGAGGGGAAAAAATGAAAAGTGTATTCTGTTCTAGTCATCAGTTTAATTTAGCATTTACTATCTGGAGTTCTTTAAATAAAGTTTGTATAAAGAAACCAAAAAGTTTAATAACTTAAATCCAGTAACAATAC
>PVIU01016208.1:0-45719 GCA_004026605.1 Ondatra zibethicus | reverse complement strand
ACTCCTTCCTAGGCCGGGAGGGATGGGGGCGGGCCTTGGACTTCCAACAGGGCAGGGCACCATGCCCTCTTTCAAGGAAGAAGGGGGAGGGAGAAGGGGTGGGGGGATAGTGGAAGGGGACCGGGAGAAGGGGAAGAAAGGTAAAAATTTTATTTCTTTAATTATGTTCTTGAATGGAAAAAATAAAACAAAACAATGTATGGAAAAAAAAAAGAAGAATCAACTCTTGCAAGTTGTCGTCTGATCCCTACATAAGCATATATCATAGTGTGTGTGTGTGTATGTATGTAAATAAACATAAAAAAATTAAAAGGAGCTAAAAATGAAAGGGGAAGAACTTGGAATTTTTGTTGTTTCATTTTTTTAAGTCAGGATATCTCTGTGTAGCCCTGACTTGTCTCAAATCCACAATAATGATTCAGCTTCTATATTGCTGGCATTATGGATGTGTACCTTATATTTAGTAAATGGAAATGGAAGCATTTTAGATCCAGTACAGGTAATTCTTGGATTTGTTCCTCTATATATAAGATGTTCAAAACACCATATTTGCAGTGTCCAGTCACTCACAATGATCCTGTTTTGCACTTCCAAGAAATCCCGACATGAACCAAGGACCTGGAGCAATAAGAATGCCTATGTATTTAGGCATTTCCAGTGAACCATAAGCAATACCTGAGATATCAGAAGGATGCAAGGTCAGCACTGTTAAGAGCTAGGATCCAGAATCAGAGGGAGCACAGCCAACATAACAATAAAGCAAAAACTGACTGATGAAAGGCTATGTGCCAGGGAGGAGCCAGGCTGCAAGCAGAAGAGAATGGAGTTGATCCTCAGCATGGTGCAAAAACCATACCACAATGAAGACCCCTCAAAGAAACCACCAGGAGCCAATTCTAACCATCACCTTCTGCCTCTCATTTTAGTTCGCACTACCTGGTGTTAGCCTTGGAGGACTGGTTTCCTGTGGTAAGACCCTCTAGGAAGACCTTACTCTTTGAAGCCAAAAAGGTTGAGTTACACAACGAAGAATTTTTAGTGCCTATATTTATGGCTAACAAATCAAACTCAGAAGTAGAACACAAGTACAGCCTATGACTAAATGGCAATTCACCCTTGAATTGAATACCTCATTTTTTAAATGAGAAAACTGAAAGTTAAACACCAAAATAACATGGGCAGCATCATGATGCTAAAGACTGCCAGATTTGCCAGAAATATAAGTCTCCTTTGGTGGCAGTTTCCAAAATGGCTTCCAACAATCTCCACTTCCTGCTACCATACCCTTGTGCAATCCCACTGTTTTGCGTGTGGGCTAGACCTAGTGACTGACAACCAGATGTGACAAAAGCAATGTCCCTTCAAGGATTAGGTTGTAAACCACTGTGACTTTGATCTCTCTCTATTTCTAGCCATAGCTTCGTCTTCTTGTTAGCTCCCTGTGATGAAGCAGAGGCCATGTTGTAAATGGCCCTACAGAAATGCAGACATAGTGAGAGATTAAGAGCAGCTTTCTAGTCAACAGCCAGAGAAAAACCCAAGCCCTCAATCCAACAGCCTGTCAAGAACTGAATTCTACCCATGACCATGTGCATGAACTTCAAAGCCATCAAGCTTTGAGAATAATATAGTCCCTGTCTTGTGGCCCTGTGGAAACTGTGATCCCAAAGCCCCCGCTAAGCCTTGCCCGCATTCCTAACTTGCAGAAATTGTGAAATGACAAACTACTTAGTGAATTAAACTTTTCTGTTCTGGGCAAGCAGTCAATAAGCACCTAGACCATTGCTCTGCATCATAGCAGACTCCTGCAGCCTTCCGAGGCAATAGCAGCCTCTGAGTCAACTCAGATTCCAACACCAGGTGGCTCTCACTGCAGACCTTGGCAAGGAAGCAGCACGAAAATGGCAGTGGAGCAAGTCATACTCAGGTGCAAGACTAAAACAAATGGAAACAACCCGTTGCTCTCTGCAAAGTGACTGCAGATTGCTGGGATCCAAAAGCACAAATTCAAATTACCTACAGCTGCCCCTCAAACAGTTCAGTAGTTAACACGCAGCAACAATCCCGTTCTTGGTGATGTTTGCCATGAAAACAAACACTCTTGATGGAATTTTCCCCCCTCCAATAGAACGAGTGATCCAAGTCCCTTGTCACTGTGGGCAGACATTCAGTGTATATGTGTGTATGTGTGCATGAAAAGAATAAGTCTTCCCCACATGTGCACTCACTCTACAGCATCATGAAAAACTGAGATTTACATCCAACTAAAAAGTGAAAATTTATTGAAAGGAACTATTGTATTGTTTATTGTCTATTTACTCATTTGTTTATTTATTTATTTACTATTCAAATATCTATTAAGCATCTTCTATGTATCAGTTTGCATTTAAGGCCCAGGAGATGTCTTGACTCCAAGGAGCTAGAGGGGAATGTGGGCAAGAAACAAGCTTGGAGCCAGATGTAGTGACTTGGGCCTGTTATCCTAGCACTTGGAAGACAGGTGATCAACATGAGTTCGAGGCCAGCCTATGCTACATAGTTACATAGTAAGTTTCAGGACAGCTCAGGCCCACAGACATAAACAAACACCAGGCTTTTCCAGTTCTGTAAAGCATGTAAAAAATAACCACTGCTTCTTTGGATTGCTGAGCTTTCATTGAGGATTTCATAATACATATAATGCGTTTTGATCAAATCCACCCTCCAACTTCCCACCATCACCGCCACCACCACTACCACTTTTCCCTCTCAACTTCATGTATTGTTTTGAAATACATGGGGTCTACTTAGTGTGTCAGCATATGCCTAGAGCCACCCACAGGAAGCCTATCAGAGGTCACTTCCCTAAAGCAAACTGACACTCCTTTCCCCATCAGCCATCAATTGCCAGCATCTCCTAGCTTTACTGAAATTTAAACACTCTCCTTGCAGTTCCACACAACAAAAGTCCAGCATTTCTCAGTGGAATTCTAGATCACATTTCATAGGCTGAACTCAGTCATTTTATTAAAACCAGGCTGAAGAGCACCCACGTGGAATGTGTCAGCCTTCTTGCTCCTTTTCTGCACACCCTACTCTCAGACTTCAGATAAGAGAAGTCTTTCTCGGCCCCCATGTGTCTAGACTCTTTATTCACATGTTGACTCCATTTGTAGTTAAAAACATGTTATCTAATCCTCTTTCCTGAAGACCTTTAGAATTGAGACCAGGCACAAGTTCTACCAAGACCTATGGAGACGGAGACCAATATATTGCTGTCTGTCATGCTCCTAACATCTGCCCCACTGAAAGGAAACAAGATAGAAAATCCCACACATGATTAATCGAAAGACACTGGTTTCTAACCTTATATTGAACTACTGGTCCATGCATAATTCTGAAGCTCCCTTTACAGAGAAAGCCATGAAAGGTGTCATTTAATAGATGGAGGGGAAAAGCCAACGTCTATGAAGACTATGGTGAGTGAGGCTATTTAAGTTAAACCTTCAAAGGCTTCAAGTTCTTATTCACAATAGAATCATTTATTTGCTTTGTGGAAGGACACAGAACTCCTGAATTTCTTTGTAGTGTTTCCTTCTTTATTTTATTCTTTTGGTGGGGGTGCAGAAAGAGTCAGGTTGTCATGTAGCTGAAGACGGCTTTGAAATTCTGATCCTCCTGCCTCCACCTCCTAACTGATGGGATTACAGATATATGCCCCCCCACATCCACTTCATGTATGCTAGGCAAGGACTCTACCAGCTGAGTCCCTATCTTTCATTTTTTAATAATCAATGCCCTAATCATATAAACTTTATATTCAATATTGCTATTTAACCTTCCATGGCATGTTCTTTTACAAATCCTCAGTTTCAGAGGCTGGAAAGGTGACTCAGTAGTTAAGAGCACCTGCTTTTCTTCCAGAGCAGGATTTGGTTCCCAGCACCCAGGCTGCTCACAACCTCCTGTAACTCCAGCTTCACGGGATCCAATTTTCTCTTCTGGCTACACACACAAGTCACACACACACACACACACACACACACACACACACACAAATAAATAAATAACTCTGTTTTAATTTTTTAAATGCTCAGTTTCTTTGAGTACATCACGGTAATGAAGATACCCTTTAGACAGCCAACGTCTAGGGCACTGGAGACATCTGCAGTCTCATCGTTCTGTGCTTAATATGTGTTATACATAATATTGTTGGTGTGCATGAAAGTTAGAGAAGGGACCAAGTCTTCTCCCAGTTCCAAAAACATACTCTAAGCCAGGCATCAGGCTAGTGGACTTCTCAAAGCCCAGAACAATCCAACATGAGTACAACATTATTTGATCCATTTTATTTTGCACAAAGGTTTTCTAGAAATTCCGTTTTGTAGAATTCATATCAGAAACTCTCCAAGTCTTAAATCTGCACAATGATGAATTGTCACAAACTGGAGACACTCGGGTGATTAGCTTGCAGAATATTACCACCAAGCCCAAATGTCCCCTTGTGTCATCTTTCAGTCAGTACACTCCTCCATCCTTACTTCAAAATCAATCACTATTGTGAATTCTGAGACTGTGAATTTCGTTGCTCATTGCGCGCGCGCGTGTGTGTGTGTGTGTGCGCGTGTGTGTATGTGTGTGTGTGTGTGTGCGTGTGTGCGTGTGTGTGCGTGCGTGTGTGTGTGTGTGTGTGTGTGTGTGTGTGTGTTCTGTGGCACCTGCAGAGGTCAGAAGAAAGCCCTCAGGTGTTGTTGGTCTTCACTTTCTACCTTGTTTGAGACATGATTTCTTGTTCACTGCTATGTAGGCCAGGCTAGCCCCCTAGCTGCAGTTGACTCTTCTGTCTTGACCTTCCATCTCCTAGTAGGGCTGCACTGGGATTACAGTCCTGTGAACTCTACGTGCAACTTTCATGTGGGTTCTGGGGATCCAATTCAAGTCATCAGGCTTGCGTGGCAAACACTTAATTCACTAACGCATCTCTTCAGTCCTTGCTTTGCCTAGTTTTGAACCAAATGGAACCACACTCAACAATCTCTTTTGTACCTGATTTCTGTCTTTAGACCTCATTTATGAGATTTATCTATGTTCTGTTGTATGCAATAGCTAATTAGCATTCTGTTGACAAGCATTCACAAATTTATACTTTCCTTTTCCAGTCACCATTTGATTTATATTTATTTGGTGCATATTTCTAATATTGTACCTTATAAACACTCTTCTTTGAGTACTTTTCAGGAGCACATGTGCACGTTTCTGTTGGAGATATATCAAGGATTGAAATTCAAAAGACTAGACAAATAAGCAGCTTTTGTACTATTGCCAAACAATTTTCCAAACTGGTTTTAATAATTTGTGTTCCATCCAGCAATGTATGAGAATCTTGGTTGCTCCAGATCCTACCGAAGCCTCACAATTTGCTGGGTTTTTATAACTTTTAACCAATGTGCTATGAATATAACAATCTATGGTTGTTTTAATTTAAATATAAAAGGAATTGCTTCCTGTGCAATATTTAATGAAATGGAACGCTCCAGTTATATACCACACTTACACTGTTCATTTCTGTATACCCTGACATAACATCCCCCATGTCTTCCTCTCTATTTCAAATGAAATCATTTTGAATAGTAAACATGGGTTTTCACTTTGCAGCTCAGTTCTGTCACTTATGCTGTGACACCAAAAGAACATCCAAGCCCAGTTATTGTCATGTAAAAATAGAGTAAGAATGCATTTTGTGTTGGTTCCTTTTCCCATTGCTGTGACAAAAATACCACACAAAAACAACCTAAGAAGAGAAGGGTTATTTTGCTTATAGCTTAAAGGTGCAGTCTCTCATTTTAGAGTAGGCATGGTGGGTGGTCACTTTGTATCCACAGTTGGGAAGCAGAGCAATGGGTGCTAGTATCCAGATAGCTTTCTCCTTGTTACTGAGTATGGGAAGCCAGGGGTCCTGCCCACATTCAAGGTGGGTCTTCGTGACTCAGCTAAATGTCTCTGGAAATGCCCTCACAGACCAGCCTAAAGGTTTTCCTCCTGGGTAATTCTCAATTTTGCCAAACTGACAATGAAGGTCACCACCACACATTTTTTGCAAGATTGTTACAGGAGCCCAAATGAGACATAGAGGTAGCAGCACAATCACTGGCATTCTTTCCATTTGGCTAAAAAATAGAATATTCAGTAACAGCCTGACTGAGCATCCGATTATCTGATAATTAGCCCAATTATCTCTGGAGCACCCTCAATCTAAGGACAGTACAATTTCTTGTATTTCTAGGACTGAGTCCCTGGCTTCTGCCTCTCCACTTAGTGTTATCCCAAGCACTCTAGCATTTGAATTTCACAAAACTAGTCATAATGCTTGGTGCATTTGGACAGGACCCAAAGCGGGGAGGCTCCAATAGCCTGTGCCTCATAGTCCCTGCTGGGCCTGCAGCCTCTGGTTAGCTTCCTCTTCTCCACCACTTTGCCCTCTGCAGTTTATCTGATTTGCCACTGCTTGAAAACAACCATGCTAATTAAAAGGTTAACTGCATAACTATATTTGGCCTCCCATGGAGTCTTCACAGGTATGATTAAAAACCGTTGCAGATAATTATCCTCTTCTCTAAACAGCAAATCAAGAGCATTCAAGCTCGTGTTTCTTATAAGTTTTCAGCAGAAATTCAGATACCAGGGCTAAACAAAATGATCCAGTTCGAATCACAAATGTCAAAACGCCTTGAAAATTCTGTTCAAGGGATAACTTCCTTTTCTGCTACAGGAGAATTCACTCCAGGTGAAATCTGTGGTCCTTATTCCTCCCTCTTTCTTCAATGCTCTTCTGTTCACTTGAGCCATTTTGTGTGACGGACATGGTGTGAGGTCAGAAGACCGATGACCTAGATGCTTTTCAGGCTTTGCCACAATGTAATGTTGACTCTAAGACAGCATCAGTTATAGAAAAGAAGGGCTTGAAGGGCTGGAGAATGGGTCAGTAGGTAAGAGCACTTGTTGAAAAAGCAAGCGGCACTGACTTCAAATTCTCAGCACTCAAGGAAAAGCTGGGCTGTAATATCAGCGCTGTGGGGGAGGAGAGAGGTCTATCCTAGAGACAGGAGTGCTCCGGAAAGAGAATCTGATGGAAATGGTGAGGCCCAGGTTCAGTGAGGAACCTGTCTCAAAAAATAAGATGGAGAGAAATGGAGGAATACACTTAACATTGGCCTGCACACACACACACACACACACACACACACACACACACACACACGTGTGCAAGCACACACACAGGCTTTTATAAGCACCTGTGTTTATGCAAATGATCATACATGCACATACCCAACAGACACATTCATGAAAAAAATACTTCAGTATTTTAAGTTAAATCATGAAATAATTCCTCCTCATTACTTTAACAGTCTATTGTACCATTTAAAAAGAACTTTTAGAATAAGAAGCTATGAGGCTTGGCCTTAATAATATTTCACTACTATACATACACAAAACCAGAACTAGGAATTGAGCAAGTTGATATAGTCGCTAAGGATCCTTCAAAGTTATTATCTATGTGTGTGTGTTGTCTAGTGTATGCATACATGTGGGCATGGATATGCATGCTCATGTGCATGCCTGCAGAGGCCCGAGGAGCATGTTGGGTCTTTGTTTCTGTTGCTCTCCATCTTATTTTTTGAGACAGAGCCTAGCGCTAACAATCTCAGCTGTTTTGGCTAGTTAGCGAACTCCCAGGATCTACCTATCTCCTTTCCCCCAGTTCTGGGGTTAGGGGTACTTAGAGCCATGCCCACCTTTTACTTGGGTGCTAAGGATTTGGACTCAGGACCTCCAATTTTCACAGCAAGTGTTCTTCCCCACTTGGCCATGTCCCAGCCTTAAGTCATTGCTCACAGAATTTCCATGACCATCGTGCTGGTTTGGTTTTGTGTAACTCAACACAAACTAGAGTCACCTGGGAAGAGGGACCCTCAACTGAAAAACTGCCTCCTTCATATTGGCCTGTGGGCAAGTCTGGGAGGCATTGGTTTTGATTGATTAATGATTGATGTGGGAGAGCCCAGCCCATCATGCACTGTTCCATCCTTGGGCAGGTGGTTCTAGGCTTTATAAGAAATAAGTTGAGCAAGCCACAAGGAAGAAGCCAATAAGCAACATTCCTCCATGGTCTCTGCTTCAGTTCCTATTTCCTGGTTCGTGAGCTGGCTTACCCCCAATGATGGACTGTGATATGGAAGTGTAGCCCAAATACACCCTTGTCTCCCCAAGTTGCTCTTGAGTATGATGTGTAGCACAGCGGCAGGAAGAAAATGAATACAACCATGATTTACTTTTACATCTGTGTCATGCCCCAGCGAACATATGGTCTTGTTCTATGTGCCGTGGGGAGTTGCTGTGACATGTTTCTGAAGACAGGGCTGCACTGGCATTACTGAGATGTTCTTCCATGTTGATGCCACCATCTACACATGCTGATGCAGCATGCCTTTCCTCAGTGAGTTCTGGGCAAAGGTATTGTGAAACACTCATGGTGAAATGGGAATAGGTGGAGTTCTGTCTGCCAGTGGAAACTTTTTCCCCAGAGCTAATAGAGCTTGGTGAATGCACTGGAAGGAAATGTAAAACTGTTGTCTCCCATTCAATGACAAGTACCACTCTCACAAATGGCAAACTTCTGGTTCTTTGCATTCTCAATATTAGTGTTTTAATGCCATAGCATGAATAAGCCAAGGAAGACACTATAAAAGCCAGTTAAATGTAGCAGGCATAATCAGCCATAGGGTATAAGGTATGCAAGAGGGATTCAGTAAAGAAACTCAGGACATGACCACTCCCTGGTATGGTTAAGGGGACCGTTTTTATTGTAAACAAGAGATAAAAATAATACACAGAGAGAAGAGAGACTAACCCGAGTTAGAGAAGAGAGAGTGCATAGTGAGAATAGCAAGAGCCAAAAAGAGTGAGAACAGCAGCATTATAAGAAGGATGGATATCTGGGGGGAGGAAGGCTATGAGCTGGAGGAAGCTTCGGGAGAGGGGAGAAGGGCTAGGACAGACTTTGAAATGCATAACAGGTATTTGTGATACTGAGGAAGCTTTGTGGCTAGCATGCACTTTGATATGCTGATAGGCACCACATGTAGCCATATGTCCTTTCTGCCAGAAGTAAGGGAAATAACTCTTTGGCAGATGGAAACTGGCTTCACAAGTTCCTGGAAAATGCTGGCTTTTATCTAATCCCTAGAAATCCTCCTCTAGTCCGGGTTGAGATCACTTCTGGATATTTAGACTACCTTTTGGAGTTGGGGGGGGGAATTAATTTCCTTTGAACCTGACACACATGAATTGACTGAAATGATACCCCATAATTAAGCTGTTGCCCATTCATGCAAAAGCTACTTGACAATGACCATCTGGATTGCCAGTGACTGTAAGGCACCAAGCACCAGAAATAGTTCACAAGCCAACAATACAGCTCCAGAGTAAAGGTCTTTGCAAGCCTGATAAGTTGAGTTCAACCCCCAGAGCCTACATGGTACTGAGAGAACCGATTCCTGCAAGTTGTCCTTTGAATTCCACAAACACACACACACACACACACACACACACACACACACACACACACACAGAAAGAGAGGGGATGGAGAGAGAGAGAGAGAGAGAGAGAGAGAGAGAGAGAGAGAGAGAGAGAGAGAGAGAGAGAATATCTTAACTTCAGAAAAGTCAAAATGAGGAATGGGAACTACATCCTGGACTGGTGAAATGGGTAGGTTACAATTAAAATTAAGAGTGTATCTAGTTCACTGAAGCTTTCAGTTCTGTGCTTTCCCCTTCCCCATGTGGGGTCATTCAGCCACTGTAAAATGAGACTGGGCAAGAACTCCCAGGATCCTTCCTATGCTCTGCATGATTGAGGAACACTCTTTCAGTGATGCTTCCTTCTGAGCATGCCCAGAACTGCTGCCTCTGTAGCGTGGCAAGGCTTGCCGTCCAGCCCAATTCTAACCGTGTTTTAGGCGACATGACTTAAGGAAAGCTAGCTCATTTCGTCTCTTTCCCATGACTGCTTTCCTTTTGTAATATACAAAAGCATATCAAGGAAGCCCTTGTCTCACAAGGACAGCAAAGGAACCTTGAATGTGCACTAATGTCATCTAAGTGACTCAAAATGATTGTCTTCCTAAGGTTGTATGCCTTTTAATAGAGAACTCAGAGATGGAAGGATGCTTTCAAACCCCAGGGCGGGGGAATGTTTTCAAAATGGGTATGAGTGGGGTGATATTTTTGTTGGAAGAGATTTCCCAGTGTGCTCCTGCCTGCCCACTCATGAGGATGTCTCTGTTTCTGAGGAGACTTGTGGGCGAAAACTACAAATTTCCTCATGGTATTGTCTCCCTGGGACTGGATTTGTTGATATACATTTTATGGCTGAAAAGCACAAGTGCTTATTGGAAGGCCATAAATAACACTTCAGTGCCAAATGATGACATTTCCTCGCCATTGCTTGAATATCTCTAAAATAATATGTTTGAATAGAATGATCTCTGACACCCCCTCCTGCCCTCCCATTACTGTGAGGAGAAAACCATAAGAGAAAAGAGAGTGACTGAATTCTTCTTCCAAGTCCACCAGCACCCTGTCACTTAACCTCTCTGAACCTCAATTGTCAAAGGAAAATGTTGTAGAAAATTACATTTAAAATTCTACCTGGATCTATAGTCTACCCATGGCTTCTATTTGTAAGTGAATATATTATTTTTACTTTAGAAAATCACATTCAAGATATGCATCAGGCTGGCAAGATGGCTCAGTGAACAAAGACATTTGCCATGCAAACCTGGCAATATGAATTTGATACCCAGGACCCAGGAAAGAAGGAAAAAATGGGTGGACTCCACAAACATGTCCTCTGACATCCACAATTGGCACCATGGCATGCTTCCCCACCACACAAATCATATATACACACAAATCATACACATGTACATCACACACACACACACACAATCCATTTTTTAAAAAAATTAAGAGATAGCAAAAATTTTTCTGTCTGAAAGGTAACTTTAAAGGATAGTAAGCAAATACATGGAACATGATTTTAGATTCTTTCCATGAGTGCTAAGCAAGAAAACCATGGGATACAGCTCAGTAGATAAAGTACTTCCTGCCCAAGGATGAGGATCTGAGTTCAAATCCTAGCACCAATCTAAAAAGCTAGGCACAATAACACACAACTGCAATCTTAGAGCTGGGAGAGGTGGAGTCAGGCAGATCCCTGGGGCTAACTGGTCCTCCAAGGTAAGCTACTCGGTGAGTTCCAGGTGATTGACAGACTCTGTCTCAAGAAAAAAACAAAATGGACAATGTCCAAGGAATGACATCAGAAGTTAACCTCTGGCCTCCATATGTGTGTTCACATACATACATGCAAACCCCCACACACATGGAACTGCACACACACACACACGTGCAACCTTTAAATATATACAGCATAGGGAGGTTGTGTGCCTAATATAATACCAAAATATTTCACAATTCACTTTTTAAAGCATTTTAATGAATGTCCTTGGAAGGAGGCAGAGAACAAAAATGGCATTACTAAGAGAAGAAGAATTTATAGTGTATTTAATTAGAAAATTTCACTATTAAGAAAAAAACCCACTAAATCCAAAGCTCTGAGTGGCAAGAGTGCTGATGACTTACAAAGAACAGCAGCAGAAAGTCCAAAGTAACAGACACAGAGCCACTTGTTTGAAGTGCGGGGCCGCTAACAAGCTCTCCAGGCACAAATCTTGTCTTAAATTAAAGGACAGCTCTACTCTGTGCACATAAAAAGCAAGGCCAAGGTCTCAAGTGCCTTAATGGCAATGGCCAGCAGTTGGGATCAAAGCAGCAATCAAGCAAAATACTATGCCAAGGTTTACAGGCAGTGTCCTTGAAAGGAATTCATAGCTTTCTCCCCACACCCGACCTCCCCAAAAGAATTTCAATTCACCAAAGAATCTGTATTAATGGCAGTTGATGGGTCTTGGCATAGCAAAAGTGGCAAATGTAGGCATTAATAATTAGTTCTTCACTGTTCCTTATATATTAAGGTGTGAGATTGTCTTCTGACCCTAAGATAGAGAAAAAGATTAGAACACGAAATTAACTCATGCCAGCCACAGTCACACAAGTAAAGGCCAGGTTTGGATTATCTGTTTTCTCCCCTCATCTATAAATTCATCCTTCGAGCAGTAGCAGGGCACACATGCAAAGCAATTGTCCTCTGATTGCTTTTCACCTTGCTCCCCCAAAGTCACATCAAAAAGGTACCAATTTAGATGATGAAGCCAGACCTAATGACCTGGCTACATCCACTCAGAATGAGTTATGCAATTTAAAAAGCTACAAAAGCAATCCCTCAGTTTGGGTTTTTCATTAAAGTAGTTTTGAGGGTTTTTTTTATTTGTTTTTGTTTTTAATCAGACTGGAAATCCCCTCCGATTTTCCATGCTGTTATTCTTTCTCTGCTGTGTATCTGAAATGGTGACTCAGTCTGTAGCCCATTGTGTGCCCTAAACCTTCAGGCAAATCAGAAACTGGGCCCAATGTTTGAATAGTGATTCAATTAAAGAGATGTATTGTGCTTCTTCTATGATTTAGACACAAGCACAGGGGATACAGAGGAAAACAGGATGTAGTCGTCATTCTTTCCCATATGATAAATAGCTTCAAGAGTCACAATAACTTACTGCAATAAAAATTGATTTCAACCCAGGAGTTTATAAGTTGGCTGTCACTTCAATGGCCTCAGCTGGGTCACACAGGTGTGTAACTATTCCACACTGTAGGATTCAGTCTGAGGAAGCAATGGTTTTAGGGGCCACACTCTTTCCCTAGGAGGGTAGCAGCTCAAAGGCATTGATTGGAAATTGAAATTCAGGCCCATTACCAAGACATTGCTCCAAAGTCCCCGTGCAGTACCTATGCATTCACTCTGTCTGCAGTAAAAAAAAAAAAAAAAACAACTGGCCTCTATAGCCCCCATACCCTATGCAGGTACACATTGACACATTGCCAGCAGAAGGATATAAAACAGAAAAGGGGACCTTTTCTCTTGGTTCCACCAGTTTCAGTTCACTTTATTTTCTTCTGTTGCATGGTGCATGTATATAGGGACATCTAATTGTACCCTGGGTCCCTCTGTGTGCTAAGAATGTGTCATTGTTTAGTGATCCCATCACACAGATAGTCCAGGTCAGTGTCATTTATGGCATGGCCCTGCTAACATGGAAAACTCTAGGCCTCTAGCTGGTGGCTAATTTGTATGCAGTAGTCATTTCTTTTAGCCTCCCCAACACAGACACCAGGTGTTGCACGCTGTGTGCTACCTTGACAACATGTGGATTCTAGAAATCCTGGCTCCCTGTGTGCTCACTAGCCTGTGTCTGATGTGGGATGCCCTTCTGTATATGTGTTGCTTTTATTGGTTGATGAGTAAATCTGTTTCAGCCAATGACTTAGCGGAGTAAAGTCAGGTGAAAAATCCAGACAGAGATATATGTAAAGAGTAGGCAGAATGGAGGAGACAACAGCCAGCTGCTGAGAAAACAAGACATGTAGAAAATGAGGTAATGACATAGCCACTTGGCAATACATAAACTAATAGAAATGGGTTAATTTAAGATGTAAGATCTAGTTAGAAATATGCCTGAGCCATTGGCCAAATAGTGTTGTGATTAATATAGTTTCTGCGTGATTATTTGGGTCTGGGCAGTCAGGAACAAAAACGCAGTCTCTGTTTATAAGTGTCCCAACTCTGTTTATAAGGGGCCCAACTCTGTTAAAAGCATCCCAGGGAATGTCTCTCCCATGCAGTGAACTGCAGCCATAACCAATGAAATATAAAACCATTCATGGGGAGCATCATCCTTTCCTCCAGGCTTGCCTTCCTATAACCCAGCTTCTATCTCTATCTCTTTCTATATCTCTTCATCTCTCTCTCCTTCCTTCTCTCTCTCTTTCTCTCTGTCTGCCTCTTCTTTTTCTCCCTCCTCTGGTTCTCCCTCTTCATTCCCTCCCTCTTTCCACCATCCTCCCCCTAACCTAAGTTATTTCTAAGGGTTTCAAGTTCCATTTATGTCTTTGTATTAACTTTCTCTATAACAAACCTTACCTTGCTCAACCTTGTTGTCCCTAGTCCTCTCTCCAGTACTGGTGTACTCGACACTTTTCTTCATTTGTATTAATTAGAGAGGGTATTTAAGCTAGAACTCAAGGCTGCTTTTTGGACACTCACTTTCCCAAGATATCACCCATGTGCACAAGGCATATGTGATGCTAAACTGCTGCTTGATTTTCCTCGTGTCAAGCCGCATTTTGTTACAGATGTCTCAACTTAGAACTCAGAAGGGTAGAGAAAAAAAAACTATTTTTAGCCCCACTATACTAGTGTATGGAAGGTGAACGTTTATCATTAGATACACAAATTTGAACAAGAAATCAATGCTTGCCCCCAAAGAGCTCCAGGTTTAATAGAGAGAGCCTACACAGAAACAGATAATGATAATGATATTAACCTTGAAGGGGGAATATAGAAACTGATTAAGGGTCAAGGTTTTTCGTACAGTTATATTAAAGGGGGAAAGGATGAGAGAGACAAGAGGAATATAAACTACAGAGGGGACAGAGGGATCCATGCCGTGACCTGACATTTGTACGATATTTCACAATTTCAAATTATAGTCACCCTCATTACTGTACATTTCATTGCAATGAACCCAGTCAAGTATCATGCCAAAGCAGAGAAATCATTTCCATTTTTCCTGAAATCATTCCAAACTTAGATTATTTATTTCTGCTTGATGTAGAGCATGAGTCCAAAATTGTTTTTATATGTGACAAAAGACCATAAGTATTAGTCCCAAGTGGGAATTGAGGAGAGAAATGTACTAACCATGTAAATTGTTTCTAAACATGAATCAAACATGACAATGGCCTCCAAGAAACTATGAGCTCATCATATTCAGCAGAAACTCCCTTGGGAATAATAGTCCCTTCATGTCAACCCTTTGCTTCTGAGGAAGTTTCAATAACACCATCTTGTATTCTCCCCCATCCCGACCCCACTCTGCAAAAAGTTTAACGCTTCTCTTCAAAGGCTCAGTTTAAAGTCCACTCCTCTGTTCCATCCTGCCCCTTTCTAGAACTCTCACTTCTCATACCCTGCTCCCAAACATGGCTGGCCATGAACTGTAATTACATTACCCAGGAGGTTCCTTTCAATTCTTTTTTTTTTCCCCCTAGGCTCCACTTGAAATTCAGAATTTCTAGGTCTGGGGCTGCATTTTAAGCTTCTCATGCAATTTTAATGTGACTGGCCTAGCATCCATCAACTGAGAGCCATTCATCAATAAGCATCACACAGCCCATACTTAATTGTTGTCTAACTGATTTATGTATGTTGGCCTGTGTTCTATATCACTGCTGCTCAACCTTTAAAGTGCATCCGAGTCACCTACACATCTTGTTAAAATGCAGCTCTGGGTTGGTGGACCTCAAGTGCAGCCTCAGAGTCTGCATTTCTAACAAGTACCCAGGCAGTGACTGATGCTGCCATTCGTGGTACCACACTTGGAGGAACCAATTTCTACTGCTGCTCACTTTGGAATCAGGTATCTGCTTTCATGTTTCTTCCCTATTCCGAGGAATATGTGTCAGTATGGAGTCATCATTTAAGTGTATATGTGTTTAATCCAAGTCAGTGTTCCCGGCTTCCTTTTAAATTTACAAAGCACCCCATCCATTTCCTTTTCCTAAGATTTCCCACCCTTGCTCTCTGGATTCTGTCTTTACGTTAGGAGGTTGGGCAAATTGTTATTCCTGCTAAGAAAATTCGAGGTTAAAAAAAAAACAATATGAAGATGTTCATACCTGACAATGATTTTATTAGGATATATTCATTATACAAAATGATGTGTTTCATCACTGAAGATAATTTTTAAACATCTTGTAGACTCTTACCCAGCATAATCTGAAAATTAGTTCCATAAGAACCCCTGGGCATGCCTATTGAAAACACAGGTATCTATCTGCACTCTGCCCAGACCACTATGGAGAGTATTTGAGGGAGAGGCTTAGGAATGCATACTAAGCAATATTCCAAAGTTCACATTACAATTTTAATGGTATGGATCCTGACAGAGGAGGAGATGGAGCCAGGGAGGACAGGAGGAGGAGAGAGAAGGAAGGGGAAGAGAAGGGTTGACAATTACGTAATACACATTCTCAATAGCATCTTTGCCTGCTCACTACTTTGCACTAGGGTATTGTGGATATTAGCTTAACTATGTAACGATGTGTTGCATTTACTTACCTTGCCTGCCCAAGGTGCCTGATGATCTGACTAAAAAACTAAATGGTCAATAGCTAGGCAGGACATACAGGTGGGACTTCCAAGCAGAGAAAATAAGCAGGAGAAGGAATCTAAGTTCAAGAAACACAGAGGGAGACAGAGGGAGAAAGGGAGAGACCAGGGAGATGCCAGGGGCTAACCAGTGGGTCAGCCAGTCAGCCAGACATGGAGGAAGCAGGAAAGCAGAACATACAGAATGAAAGAAAGGTAAAAAGCCCCAAGGTAAAAGATAGATTAATAGAAGGGTTAAATGGAGTTATAAGAGGACAAGCATAGGCTAAAGGCTGAGCTTTCATAATTAAGAAGTCTCCATATCATTGTTTGGGAGCTGGTTGGTGACCCAAAGAAATTTTCAACTACACTGGGGGACATTGAGAAGGCCTCAGAAGCCATCCTCTCTTCGTTCTCACCCACAGCATTTCAAAGGAACTAGAACTCTTCTGTGAAAAATGTGGATCCTCATTTCACAGTAAGAGGACTGGAGACATACATATGCAATATGGGAAATTGAGGCAGTTTATTTCACAACTTTGCATAGCCAGGTGCCGATCCAGCATGGCAGGCATGCTGATTGAGCACAGAGAACAGTTTTTATCATCCTAACACAGCTCCTTTCCTCTCTTTCCTTATTGGCAGAGTGAGCTGGTTAGTTATTTTCTGTCAACTTGACATAAGCTGGGACCATCTAGAAAGAGAAAACCTTCCATTGAGAAACTTCCCTTACCAGATTGACCTGTGGACATGCCTGTGGGACATTTTTAAAATTAGTGATTGGATGTGGAAGTGCCCAGTTCTCTGTGGGCAGTCTTACCCCTGTGCTAAGCAAGCCATGAAGAGCAATCTAGTAAGCAGCACTCTTCCATGGCCTCTATATCAGTTCCTGTCTCCAAGTTTCTGCCTTGATTTCTCTGATGATGGACTGTTAACCTGGAAGTGTAAGATGAAATAAATCCTTTCCTCTCCATGTTGCATCTGGTCATGATGTTTTATCACAGTAATAGAAACCAAGATGCTGAGGGATCCAGAGTACATAATCTTACACATCATCTAAGTCTTATCTTTCACTCTGCTGCTTACATTTGTCTAGTTTTCAATAACCATGAGTGGGGTCATCTCTATATTTTACATCTTGTTTATTTTAAAGCTCATCAAACACAAGACCTTGTCAAATCTGCATGTTGTTAGACAAGCTTGGCTGTTAGTAATTTTCTATTCTAATTTTCTGGTTTGGGGTAAAAATAGCTAAAGGAGAAGAGTTTGGGTAGATATACTTCCTTAGCAGGCTTGTCCACAGGGGTCTAATGTTTTCTGCTCATCTCTAATTGGACCTAAGCTGACTCAAGATACTTTTATTTTTGCAAAGGAATCACTAGATTTTATCTATTACATCCAATTTTATCTATTACATCTTCTCCCTCAAAGTAAGCTACAAAACTGATAAGGATTTTTCTCTGCCCTATCCCTTCTTAAAGCAAGTCCTGTATGCTCATTCCAGACTGGTCATACCTTGGACTTGGGGGAAATAATACTACACAAAAAGACAAATAGAACCTGAGTAAACAAGCCTTGCTGTGTTCTCTATCTCTACAACTACACCACCAGTTTATTTGCTTTAGGTCATACCCTTTCTGTTCACGTGCATTCTCCATAACTATCCACTTTTGTCATGAGACTCAGCATAAAAAAGACAGTAGCCTGTAGGTCTTATGGCCTCCATTTCTGAAGGTTCCTGGATCATTCTAAATGTTAGAGGGTAAACTTGTATTTTTTCTCATGCTAACTTCTTTTGCCAGAGGAGTGCTGGTGTGACCCTTTTGATGGGTGAGGAAGTCATGAAGACCTTTTATATCCCTATGACACTCTGCTGACCACTGTGCAGTCACCTTTGCAACAGGTGAGTTTCTTCTTACCTTGGTAACAACCCTGGATGATAGTCTTCTTCTTTAAGGAGTCTAGAGAAAGTAGGAAAACTACTCAGGTGGTTAGACATGTGAGTCTAGAACCCAGATCTTTAGACTCCAGATCTCTTGGCACTCTTGTCAAGAGTTTTCTTCTAGTTGGCTTTTTCTGAGGGTAAAATATTCAATTAAAGAGTTTCTTCTTCCCTTTTATGTATCCCTTCCTTAGAAATACTCAAGGAAGCACTGAGTGTTGTCAGTACACCAACAGCCTATATTGTATGGTGGGGTGCTGACTGCTGAGTAAAAAGTAATGCTATATGGAAAAAGAGATGAACTAGGCCGTCATCTCACAGGTATGGGTAGAAGGAATTGTGACTTCTTACAGGAAGTTAAGGGACAATATTTTAGAAAGCAAAACACAAGACATATGTTTTCTTTTAACTTGTCAACAAGCTGGGAATCAGAGAGGACATCATGATGAGTTCACAGGGAAAAGGAAAGAACCATAAATGTATAAACAGTGATAGTGAGATCAGTTTTCAAAAACAAGTCATCTGGCAGTAATGAATTGCATTCCACCAGACACAACTGGCTTGCACTTCTTAAGGCAATAAAGAGATGATGTCAGTTTCCGACTAATTAACTTCTGTCTCTTCAGGATCACAGAGCATCCTAGGGAAAGGCAAAGGTTTTTCCCCTCTGATTGATAACCCTGAGAGATCCCCAGTACCACACTGAGTGAATATTCAGTATTTCTTTTGTGCATATCAAAGTCTTACATTTGTATTTATTTTTACTCTCTTTTCCTATCACGTAGAGATTAGCACCACCTCCAAGGATATTCATGATCACAAAATAAAGCTAGCCTCATTAACTTTGGCCTAATTATGTACATGGGTACAGTGAGTATTTTTTTTACCACCTAGGGACATCTAAAATGGTTGAAGTTCACATAAGGAAACTCAAATTTCAAAGCTTCTATGCCCTGTTAATTTGAGGCTAGGAAAACCAAGCTTCAGAAACATTGCACCAAATTTCACTTACACTGTCTATATATTCTCCTCAGAGTGCCTCCCCTGAAATGTACCAAGGTTCTTATTCTGCTGAGGTCCCCCTTAGCACCATTTCAAGTCTCTGAAGGACTTATGGGACCTTAGCTTCAGAAGTAAAGTCAATTTGAGTTCTGAGTGTGTTGGGTCACACTTGATTTAATAAGCACAGTGCTTAAATAGAACAGCCCAGGTAAGATACTGGTAATATAACTGCTTCTTCTAAGTATATTACTATTATTAAAGAAAGACAAATTCTTTTTCTTGAGAACTTCATACATGAGAGTTATACCTCCGTCACTCTCACATCCCTTTCCCTTTTTAAATTATTCCCATGCCCTGCACCTCAAATTCATGGTCTTGTCTTCTTTTTTAACATTTATTTATTTACTTATTATGTGTACAGTATTCTGTCTGCATGTATGTCTGTAGGCCAGAAGAGGGCACCAGACCTCATTACAGATGGTTGTGAGCCACCATGTGGCTGCTGGGAATTGAACTCAGAACCTTTGGAAGAGCAGGCAATGCTCTTAACCACTGAGCCATCTCTCCAGCCCCCTCATGGTCTTGTCTTTAATTGCTATTGTTATATATGTACATATGTGTGTGTGTGTGTGCCTGCACATACAAACTACTGACTCCATTCAGCTTTTTCCTCATATGTGTTGTCCAGGGTTGACTACTTGGGATTGGCAATGACCACCTATAGCTCTTCATCTAGGGGTGGGACCATGCCTTGTCCATACCAGCATGTCAACTTTGTTGACATTGTGGTTCAAGAAACAATATTGTTGAAATTTCATGAGTGCATTTTCCCTGTCATGCCTAGAGGCACTTTCTGGCAACAACTGTCCTGGGACTCTGAATTATATAATCTCTCCACCCCCTCTTCATGCATTTTCTCTGAGCCTTAGGGGTAGGAGTTTCACAGCAGATATATCATCAGTTGGAGTTGAACACCTGAGAGTGCCATAGTCTCTGAGCAGTTGTGGATCTCTAAAGAAAGGCAAAGTCTTAATGAAGCTCTGCAAATAACCATAAAGTCTTAATGAAGCTCTACAAATAACCATGTTGCCAAGAAGGACAAGGAAATGGAGTTTTAGAGTTCAGTGGGACAGTGCTAGAGAAGGAAAGATAGCAAGAATCAGGGGCAACTTGAGATAGTGTGTATATAACAATGTCTGTTGCTTGATAAAGGTGTTAGATATGGCAAACTGATGCAATGAAATGTTACTCAGCAATTCAAAAAACTGAAATAAGGATGCATCTACAACATGTATGAACCTTGAAAACATGACACTAGCCAATGGCATGTAATGTTTCATGTTGCAAGTTTCATTACTTGATTCATATGCAGCATCCAAAATAGGCACATCCATTTGGACTGAGAGTAGATTATTTATTGGCATGCTTATTGACGTGAACTGAGTACCCTCAGTTCACAGAGAACAGAGAGATACTACTGATGACTACAGGGTTTTTTCCCAGTGATAAGACATTCCAAAATTGATCATGACTGAGGTATAACTATATTCAATTTTAACATACAAAACCCTGATTGAATTATAAGCTTTAAATGGGTGGCTTATATGATATGTAAATTATATATTTATAAAACTGCTTTGTGTGGAGAGTTTAAGTAGAAAGTCTTGGTACAGTAGCACATGGCTGTACACCCAGCCCCTCAGAGTCTGAGGCAGAAGGATGACAAGTTCAACACCAGCCAATGCTACATAGATGAAACTGAGAAAGGCAGAAAGAACTGTGGAGGATACATGAAAATGTAGACATTAAAATTATTTTATTCCAAATACTTTCAACTATATTCAAACAAGAAACCATGATAAAAATTTCTCTCACCAATTCATCTACTCATTTTTTTCTTTATGTATGTGTGCACATGTATACACATGTGCATGCAGGTGCACAAGCCTGCAGAAGCCAGAGGATGATGGTTCTGTGTCTCCCTGACTGTAGATGGAAGCTGTTCATTCATTCTTGGCCACCCAGACCTGAAATAATCACACAGAAACTATATTAATTGCAACACTATTTGGCCAATATCTTAAGTGTATTTCTAGCTAGCTCTTACATCTTAAATTAACCCATTTCTATTAATCAATGTATCACCATGGGGCTCATGGTTTACTGGTAAGGTTCTCAGGCATCTGTCTCCTTCAGCAGCTACATGGTGTCTCTCTGACTCCATCTTCTTTCTCCCAGCATTCAGTTTAGTTTTTCTGCCTAGCTCTATTCTGCTCTGCTACAGGCCAAAGTAGCTTCTTTATTAACCAATGAAAATAAAACATATTCACAGCATACAGAAAAAAATCCCACATCACCTGACTTAGTCCCTTAAGACAGGGTCTCTCATTAAACCTGAAGGTGCCACCAGCAATCCCCAGTGATCCACCTGTCTCCACCACTATTCAGCTCATTTTTAATATAATGTTTTATTCATTGCTTGAGAATTTTATACAGGCACATAGTAAACATCAATCATATTCATTCCTTGCTACTGATTCATAATAAGTATAATGTACCAAGAATATTCCAAAACTACACTAAGAATATATTGATAATATCAGGCAATGTGCCATGAGGAGTGTGACAAGCAACATGTCACAACTATGATGAATCCCTGAGAATGTCTTAGAAAGCACAACATTTTCAAAATCTTTGTATTAATGATATCTGCCTATAAATCTATTCTCTACTTCTACAAATATAACATAGGACAGACTGACTTTCTCTTCGTTGACTACACCTTTCTTTATGTATGTGTTATGGGGCCCATATCCCTATGATGGTGCAGGAAAATTGTTTGTATTCTGTCAATCATGTTTTAAATAAATGCTGATTGGCCATTAACCAGGCAGGAAATATAGGTGGGAAAACCAAACAGGAAGTAGAGGTGGGTCAATGAGAACAGGAGTATTCTGGGAAGAAGGAAGTTCTTTCCCAGTCCTGCCAAGACCACCGAAAAAGCAGGATGTGACCTGCCCCACTGAAAAAGGTACTGAGCCATGTGGATAACATAGATAAAGATAATGGGCTAATATATGTTATAAGAGCTAATATGAAACCTGAGTTAATGGGTCAATCAGTTTATAACCTAATATAGACCTCTCTGTGTGATTTCTTTGGGGCTTACTGGCTGTGGGACCTGGGCAGGACAGAAACCCCAACAAGCCCAGCCCTTCATGTTACACTATGAGAGACAGAGAGAGAGAGATCATGTGCATATGCAGAGGCCAAGAGAACAGCCTCAAGTGCTGTTCCTCAGGAATCACTCACCATGGTTTTGGAGTCAGGGTCTATCATCAGTCTGGAGCTCACTAAGTAGACAGGAAAGCCAGTAAGCAATCTCCAGAGATCTGTGTCCCCAAACTGCCCCAGCACTAGGATTACAACTACTATGCCAGCATAGCAGCTTTTAAAGAAATGTGGTTTCTAAGGTTCAGATTCAGGTTCTCATGCTTGCAAAGTAAGTACTCTACCCAATAGTCCTTGATTATACTTTTCGTGTGGCTCTAATATGAAATACATTTATCTTAGTCAGTATTCTATTGCTGTGAAAAGACATCATAACTATGACAACTCTTATAAAAGAAAACATTTAATTGGACCTTGCTTATAGTTTCGAAGTTTTAAATGATTACCATCATAGCAGGAAGCATGGAGGCATGTGGGTAGGCATGGTGGTGAAGTAGCTGAGAGTTCTACATTTTGATCTAGAGGCAGCAGGAAGAGAAAGGGCCTGGATTGGGCTTTTGAAACTTCAAAACCCAACCCCAGTAGCATACTTCCTTCAAGAATGCCACACCTACTCCAAGAAGGACACAGCCCCCAATCCTTCTCAAATAGTGCTCAAGCCTGGCCCTCATGTTACAGAATGGCATCCATGTGGACAACTGTATCCACATAAAGCCTGAGAGAGCTTGGGAAGTAATTCTAGACAGAAAAGAGTAGAGTAAAGCATGGCTTCTTGGTAGCAGCAATTTCTTGGGTCTGCTCTGCTTGCTAGAGGCAAGCAAGTGCTCTCATCTAAGAGAGGCTTCCTTACTCAGCTTTAGCTGTAAAGCCCTGCAGCTCTTTTAAGAGGTCCTGTCAAGAAACACTTAAATAGTGCTGATAAAAAGCTGACAGCATGCTTTTTGGTTTTCAGCCATAACAGGAAAAAAGCTACGTCCTTTTATAATGCCAGCTTTCTGGGCCGTCCCTTCTACTATAATAATAATAATAATAATAATAATAATAATAATAATAATAAAAGGTTATTTATTTAGGGGAGAGTCAAATATTATTTGAACTTCTATCAATATACAAAAATCTATACCAATGTAAATTGTCCATAAATAATAGCTCACAAGTATTCACTCTATTACTCACTATTATTATTATTAGTGTGAGTAAGTTCACACTAATCTACCTATTATCCCATTCAATTTTCCCCTTTTTTGAGATCTCTGAGCCTACATAATTTCCACCCCAACCCCAAACCCCCAACCCTATACAAGTAATAATCAACCCCAAAATGGTGTCCCTAACCCTGAGGACAAACTTTGTTGGGAGAGGGGATGTTGTCTTCTAGAGTTGCTTCCAGCTGTCATGTGGGCAATGTTTTTCCTATGAGGTCCTGTAAAAGTAAAATGATGGTTAAGTTTCAAGATTGCTGTTTTGTATAATTGCAAATAGTCTCTGAGTAGTCTATAGGGTCTTTTTGTTTGCTTGTTTGTTTGTTTGTATGTTTGTTTGTTTGTTTTGAAGTTCTTATTTGGAGTTCTGGCCAGAACATTATAAGAAGGTGTACCATTTCTGCAGCTGGTACCCAAAAACCAGTCTCATAGTAGCACTATCAGCATCATGACATCATATCAATGTGGTGGAGTCATTGTTGTGGGGCCCCATCTTCTTCCTGGAAGCTTCAAAGATTACTGCAGGAAAATCTACTGTTCATTGTTGAAACCTTAAACATTACTCATATAGACATATATTCAACAAAAGATATGATATAGACAAAATGGGTATGGAGAAAAGTAAAATATTTCCTTAAAATCTATCTTCTTTCTGTCCCATACCAGATGGCTCCTGACATGACAGAAATTCTGAATTTTTCTTTTAACAACATGCTTGGATTTAGAGAAGGATAGCCATTGTCCAACTCCAAAGCCACTTCTTATTTTTAAGTAGAGATGTATACATGTCCAGATAATCAAATTTAATCATACGGATAATACAGCACCATGAGGCAGATTTCTCTTTGCTTTGTGATCTTTTCTGGATATTATCTTTTCATCTTTAGGCATCTAAATGTCTAAGGTTTCTCGACTCTTTGAAGAAGAGTATTTTCCTGCAGAGACAGAACAGAACCCCGACCCAAACCTTATGAGGTTTTCTTACCACCTATATGATGGTCACCTGTAGTAGGGGGGAGAGGGCTGCATTCCCGGTGCCCGGCTCCTGGCACAATGCCCCTTGTTCCATCCTGCCTGGCTCCCGGTGCCCAAAATAATTACATGGAAACTGTATTCATTTAAATACTGCCTGGCCCATATGCTCTAGCCTCTTCTTGGCTAACTCTCACATCTTAAACTAACCCATATCTAGTAATCTGTGTATCACCACAGGGTCATGGCTTACTGGGAAGATTCTAACCTACGTCCACCTCAGGCCGGAGAACCATGGCATCTGCCACACTACCTTTTCCCCCAGCATTCTGTTCTGTCTACTCCGCCCACCTAAGGGCTGCCCTATCAAAAGGCCAAGGCAGTCTCTTTATTTAACCAATGAAACCAATACAAATGGAGAAAGACCTCCTACACCAGTCACCTCTGTGGACAAGCCGTCATTTCTGTTTCTTAAGAGGTTTCTTTTTTCAAACCAAATATTTATTAATTTTGATGGTATCCACAGCTTTTCTTCTCCTGTAGAAACAAGAGTGAAACCCTTTTCCCAGCGTAGCACATCTCCTGGTTTCCATTGAGAGATCAGAAATCCTTGAAATACACTGGCTGATTTAATTTAGAATATTTTTCTATTATCCAATGTCTCTCTGCTGCTATTGTTCCATTCTTATCAGCATTAAGAAAACTCAAGGTTAATAAAGCATTATGCAGTCTAGTTGGGGGGTATTTTCCATCCCTTTCTGTTTGTTCAGCATATCTTTTATAGTTCAGTTTGATCTTTCTATAACTGCCCGACCTGTAGGATTGTTTGGTATACCTGTAATATGCTTTATATTATAACAAACAAAAAACTATTTCATTTTCTTAGGCACATATGCTGGACCATTGTCTGTCTTTATTTGTTCAGGTATACGCATGATGGCCATAACGTCTAATAAATTCATGATTACTGAATCAGCCTTTTCTGAACTCAAGGCAGTTGCCCATTGAAAACCTGAATAAGTGTCAATAGTCTGGTGTACATATTTTAATTTTCCAGATTCTGTAAAGTGAAACACATCCATCTGCCAGTCTCATTCTTTTGAGTACCCTTTGGGTTACTCCCTGCAGGTAGTTGTGTTTGGTTATAAAAAGAGCAAGTAGAACATCTCTTTATAATCTCCTTAGCTTGTTGCCATGTAATAGGAAACTCTTTCTTTAAACATTTTCTATGGACATGATGTTTCTTATGAAATTCTGAGGCTTTCAGTACACTTACAATCAATAATTGATCAATTCCTGCATTACCTTGTACTAGAGGACCTGGCAAACCCATCTGGGATTGGATGTGTGTTATGTATATGGACAATGCCTATTCCTGATTTTATATTGAACCTGAATGAATAACGAGGTCAATTCTGTATCATCTGGTATAAATTCAATGGTTTCACTATGCAAGACAACTCTTTCTGCATATTATAAATCAGTAACCATGTTGAGAGGTTCTTTAAAATCCCTTAGTACCATGAGAATAGCGTATAATTCTGCCGTTTGGACAGATTATAAGGGCTTTGTTCCACCTTACTTAATTCTTCTGATTTGTAACCTGCCTTTCCTGATTTATTTGCATCAGTATAAAATGTACGGGCTCCAGTTATTGGTGCATCCCATACAATTGGGGAAGAAGTAGTTTTCTCTATAAGGTTAAGTCTGTCAATTTTGGATAATTTCTCCTAAAAAAAAAATACCACAAGCTCTTTGCCATGGTTCATTGTCTTCCCATAACTTTTTAATTTCTTCAGCAGTTAAAGGAACTATAATCTCTGCTGGGTCTATATCTGCTAGTTGATGAAGTCTCAATTTTCCTTTTATAATTAATTCAGAGACTTTTTCCACATAAGTTTTTCATTTTTTACTTGGTTTATGTGGTTAAAAAGAGAACCATTCTAAGATAATATTTTCCATCTGCATTAAAATTTCTGTAGGGAAAATTCTGGAAGGCAATATGACTAGAATACAATTAAGATTTGGATTTACTCTATCTACATGTGCCTCCTGTAATTTCTCCTCAATGACTGTCAATTCTTTTTCTGCTTCAGCTGTTAATTCCCTGGGACTATTTAAGTCTTTGTCACCATCTAAGGTTTTGTTTAAATGAACTATTAGATCAGGTAATATCCCAACAGCCAGTCCATAGACTGGAAATATTTCCTAACAATCTTTGAAAGTCATTTAAAGTCCACAAATAGTCTCTCCTAATTTGTGCTTTTGTGTTCTAATTTTCTGTAAACCTATTCTGTAACCTAGGTGATTGACAGAATCTCCTCTTTGTATTTTTTCAGGAGCAATTTGTAAATCCCCATTTAGGCAAAACTTTTTTTTACTTCTTCAAACATTCTTTCTAAAGTATTTGTATTTGAGTCAGATAACAAAATGTTATCCATGTAATGGTAAATTATAGACTTAGGAAATTGCTTTATATTATTTCCAGTGGCCAATTTACAAAGTATTGGCACAGGGTGGAACTATTGAGCATTCCTATGAGAGGATGGTTCACTGGTATCTCCTAGTAGGCTGAGAATTATTATAAGAAGGCACTGTGAAAGCAAATTTTTCTCTATCCTTTTCTTGTAAAGGTATAGTGAAGAAACAATCCTTTAAATCAATAACTATAAGAGGCCATCTTTTTAGCAATAGAGAAGGCAGAGGAATTCCATATTGTAGAGGGTCCATAGGTTGAATGACCTTGTTGACAGCTCTTAGATCTATCACCATTCTCTATTTTCCAGATTTCTTTTTAGCAACAAATACAGGAGAATTCCAAGGTCTGGTTAATTCTTAAATATGGCGATCATCTAGTTGCTCCTGTACCAGCTGTTCTAAAGCCTGCAGTTTGTCTTCCATTAAAGGTCATTGTTTAATCCATATGGGTTTCTCAGTTAACCATTTTAAAGTCAAGGTCATTAGTACCACTGAAGGCTTGCTAATTGCTTTGTGTTCTTGTACAGCCTGAATGGCTGTTGACCTTTGTTTATAATATCTTATAATATCCCTCCCAGAAACATGAGTTTTTGGGACTGCAGGTATTCCATTGCTGCAATATGTCATAGCCCCATAAATTCACTGCAATTTTAGCTACATGTGGCCTCAGCTTTTCTTTCTGTCCTTCTGGCCGTATGCATTCAACCCACCTTGTGCTTTGTTTCACTTGAGATAGGGTTCCAATTCCTAGTAATTGAATATCTGCCTCTTTAAGAGGACAATCTGGATGCCAAGATTCTGGAGTAATGATAGTCATGTCTGCACCTGTGTTTAGTAATCCCTCAACTACAATGTCATTTATATGCACTCTTAGCTTTGGTCTTTGACCATTTATAAAAGTCTGCCAAAATACACGTTTTCTATTTCCTACTGGAGTTTTTGACTCATCCTCCAGGTCTATTCCATCATCCAGGACAGTATGGTTTTTTACAGTAGGCACTGGATTGTTTAATTTTCCTGGTGAGACATGGTTCTCCACAGTGATTGGAAATAGCTGGACTTTGACACTGGGGCCTCTGAGAGGCCCCCAAGGAGTTTCCCAGTGGTATCTGGTTGCCTTGTCTGACTCTTGGCAACCCTCATTCATTAGTCCAATGTCAGCCTTTGCCACACCTCCTACATATACCAGAAGGCTGATTCCTGCTATTTTGCCATTCCTTGAGGAGACATTATTCCTAGGAATTCCTTGTTTACAGTCCCTTCTTAGATGTCCTATTCTTCCACAATTAAAACATTTGGCATTTTGGTATCTCCTCATACCACTGGAAATCGGTTCTCCAACCCAAGCTTCAGTACTATAGTCAAATGTTTCAATATTCATTGTATGCAAGATCCATTCAACTATGGGTGCTGATCTGACCTTTAAAGGTACAGGGATCTTCTTACATTCTAAGTTGGCATTTTCAAAAGCCAATGATTAAATTAGTGCACATCTAGCTTCAGGCTCTGTCACTCCTAATTGTACAGCCTTAGTTAATATTGGTAAGAAGTCAATAAAGGATTCTCTCTGGCCTTGTTTTACCCTAATATATGACTTGATTCTCTTTCCTAGTTCTGGAATCCTGTCCCAAACATTTAAAACTGCTATGCTACATAGGAACAAGGTGTGTTCGTTGTAGTGAGCCTGTTCCTGAGGATCAGAGTAATGACCCTCACCAAGAATTTGATCTTGGGAAGTCTCAAATCCTTTTGATTTCCGCTGTTGCTCTAAAATTTTTGCCTCTTCTCTTAAATAACTCTTCCAAAGTAGCTGAGGTCCATTTTCTAGACTGGCTGAGATTAATTGAAGCCATTCATGTGGGGTGGCCTTAGTGCTTGAAGCCTGTGTTTTCATCATTTCCCTGACAAATGGCAAATGTAGCCCATAAGAAACCATTGCTTGTTTTATTTCTTTTAGATTGCTCATACGTGTTGGTTCCCATGCATATTCTTTGACTACCTTAGGGTACTTTGTGACAGATGATCTTTCCAAGGAAATGTAGTTTCCTGGATATGTAGTTGAAACTCTGTGTAAGTCAACCTGGGGTCTGGCACATACTGATGAGGCTAAATCCTGTACTTGTACCTTCTGTCCCTGCTCATCAATTTCAATAAATTCCTCAATCTTTTCAATTCTTTTTACTACTGACTTTTTAAAGTCTGAATCTTCTGTCCAGTGTTCTGTTCTAATGTCCTCATTGAGGACTCCAAGGTATGAAACTTGTCCGGTAAAGATAATGTTTCATCCTTGGACATGTCATAACTTTTCAACAGAGTCCAATAATTACATTCAACAGCACAAATTCTTTCAGATAATTTTGTCAAATTGATACTATCCCTCTCTGTAGTATTGAACCATTTTTAATGAGATAATATTGAAAACAAAGCTAATTCCTAGAATCAAATAAAGGGAGGTAGAAGGAAAATCGCATAAGCCTTGCAGAATACCTTCCATAGTACAAGCAAAATAATTATTGAACTTCTGGATGTTTTCAGTCATTTTTTGTAGTTTTTCAGATTCTTTTAATTGATTTTTATTGAGCTCTATATTTTTCTCGGCTCCCCTCCCTGCCTCTCCTCTCCCCCTTTAACCCTCCCCCAAGGTCCCCATGTTCCCAATATACAAAAGTGGTATTACTGGGTCTTGAGGAAGGTTGTTTCCTAATTTTCTGAGAAATCACCAGACTGACATCCAAAGGGGCTGTACCAGCTTGCATTCCCACCAGCAATGCAGAAGTGTTCCTTTTCCCCACAACCTCTCCAGCATAAGTTGTCATCAGTATTTTTCAACTTGGACATTCTTACAGGTGTAAGATAGAATCTCAGAGTTTTTAGATTTGCATTTCTCTGATGACTAAGAATATTGAACATTTCCTTAAATGTCTTTCAGCCATTTTAGATTCCTCTGTTGAGAGCTTTCTGTTTAGGTCTGTACTCCATTTTTTTATTGGATTATGTGTTCTTTTGATGACCAATTTCTTGAGTTCTTTGTATATTTTGGAGATCAAACCTCTGTCTGATGTGGGGTTGGTGAAGATCTTTTCCTATTCTGTAGGCTGTCACTTTGTCTTGTTGACCATGTCCTTTGCTTTACAGAAGCTTTTCAGTTTCAGGAGGTCCCATTTATTAATTGTTTCTCTCAGTGTCTTTGCTGCTGGAGTTATATTTAGGAAGTGGTCTCTTGTGCCAATGCATTCAAGTGTACGTCCCACTGTGAGTTTTTCAGATCTTACCTGTTGTAAGGCAATTACAGTGAATTGGAGTAGGTGTAATAATTGTTATTGGCCAGCAGGTGTCGCAGTTGCAGTCACGTGGCCAAGAGGTATTAGCAGCAGTGAACAGCACACATTGCTGAATTGGGTGCTGAAAATTTTGCTTTGTTTAACAAATTAAGAGCAGTTATTAAGGCAATCAAACAATTCCGAGAGTTTGGGCCCAGGATAAAGAGAAAACCAAAAGTTTTCTGTCAGTGCAAGTTGTGGACTGTGTGCACTGAGGGGATCACAGGCAACAGTGTGTGGGCTGGTGTGTAATGCACAGAAGAGCTGTATGTGGGTTGTGAGCTGGGGAGCACTGAGCAGCAGCCTACTACATCTGAGGGCTGGCTAGAACCATGGGTGGGAAAGTCAGAGCCCAATGTGTCACATGGCTGGCAGAACGATCCCAAAAAGTATGGACTGGTCCCCACATTCAGGCACCAGATGATGGCAGAAGATACAAAATAATCCCATACTAGTTCAGAATTACTTATAATAAAAGGTAATTTATTTAGGGGAGACTCACAGATCACTGTCCTAGATCACAGTCCTCTGCATAAATGGGAAACAGGAACAGAGTCTAGCAGCCAGAGCGAGAGCTAAAAGCAAGAGAGCGAGTGCATGCCTTACAGCTGAATTTATAGTATAAGAGACCACGCCCAAGTGGGCTGCTATCTTAAAGGCTATTGGCCAAAGGAGCTCCCACAGCAGGCAAAAGGAATAAGCAGTAAACCAAGAAAATATAGTGATCAAAACTGACCTCACATTACTAAGATTTTTAGACATTTCACATCTTTTTTCCAAAGCAGGTATTAAAAGCCAGGGCAAATAAAATTCACTTTCCAGGTTTCATACTTCATTTACTCTACCATATTTGGGAACAAATAGTCAATTTAAAGACAGATATTTGACCCAGGCATAATTGTGCACACCTGTAATCTTACCACTTGGGAGACTAAGACAGGAAGATTGCCATGATTGCTGAGAATATATAGTGAAACCCTATTGAGAGAGAGAGAGAGAGAGAGAGAGAGAGAGAGAGAGGAGAGAGAGAGAGAGAGAGAGAGAGAGGAGAGAGGATAATATGCAACCAAAGTCAGTGCTAATTTTACTATAATGTTAAGGTATTGGGCAGGGAGTATAGCTCAGCTGTAAAGCACTTACCTAGCATACATAAGTTCCTAAACTCACTCTCAAGTATCAGAAATAAATTAAATTAAAAGATGGGCCGGGGATGTTAACCCAAAATATGCTCATGATTTCTGTCTATGGTGAACTGAATCCTCAGTTCCTCCATTTCCATTCCGAATGTAGTATTTAAAGTTCTTGCACATGCACAAAATTCTTAAGGGTCCTCAGTAAACTCTGGAAGCATAAAAGGGTTCAGGTACTAAACAGAGGAAGAGGAAGCAGCAAGAGCTGAGTGCTGCTGAATTAAGGGAAAATTACCTGTTTGCAAAAGAAAGGCACATGCACAACTGTGGTTTTCTGTCATTGCTTCTCATAGTACAGTCCTGACTACTCACATTAATTAACTGATTTCTATTTCATAAGAAATGGCAAAGGTGGCCTTGGAGTAGTTCATTGAAAGCTTCTGCATGAGCATTTTAGACAGGCGATCTCTTCATCCTTTATTCTGTAGCAATATGCCACCCTCGTTCCTTCCCAAAGTGTTTAAAGAGTGAATAGGCATTGAGGTGGCCCAAAGATACAGCGTCTTCATGGCATATAAAACAAGCAGTTGTTTACCCATGTTGGACTGTGTATGGCCTTTATGTGACCCAGAGACCCCATGGTGATTCATTCCTCAATTCAATGAGCTAAAATCCCTTAATTTAAAGATCCCTTGAGATTTAAAACAATGATTTGTAAAATGACCCTTTAGAAAACATAGCTATTGCTGAAAAAGGGTATCTTTTAGAATAAAGACAATTTAATTGGAACAAATTTGTATTTTTATAGCATTAAACAGAAGTGATATTTTGCTTATTGGATCTATAAATATATTCATGGAAAAATCATATCTAAGTTATATGGACTTGGACTTATAGTATATTTTTATTTATTTTTTTCTGAAAACTCTTTATCATTGAAAGCCTGATTCTCATTAAATTTTGAGATTCAGAGAGACTTTATTTCTGTATGTTCTTAATTGTATCTATAAGTCAGGAAAAGACTGAGAACTCCTGATGCCCTAGACACCCTTTACTTCAAGATACTTTGTAATCGCATCACTTAATATCCTCCAGAGCGGGGAAGTCATATCATGCTCAAAGGAGTCAGACTTTACTCAGTTTTCGATACCTAACTGAAAACAGAGAACTTATAGCTTCAGTTCTAAAGTTGCAGCCCCAGTCAAGGTTAAATAGAAAGGTAAAAATCTTATGAGAGTGAGCAACAAAGTGCAGTTGTCTTCTCTGGATATTCAATTCTTAATTGTTTGATCTCATGATCTCAACCTGAATGAATACATACACAAGCAAAAAATAAAATCACAAAACCTCCCATTCTCTGATGTCTCTTGTCAATATAGAAGAAAGAAAAAGAGAGGGGGGAGGGAGGGAGGGAGTGAGTGAGGAAGGAAGGAAGGAAAAGAAAGAGAGAGGGAGGGAGTGGGAGAGAGAGAAAAGAAAAGAAAAAGAAAAGGAAAGAAATCAGCACTATTCATTAAGCCATTTCACCGAAGGGTGAATTCCTGAAACAAAATTCTAAGTTATTATACTGCTTATACAGTTATATAAGTTATTGTACTCTTATACAGCCCGGCAGAGTGTTTAAGAATGTGGGCTGTGGGTCTAGTCTGCCTAGGATGGACTTCCAGTTCCACTCTTTACTAGCTGTGTGATTTTGGGATGTCACACATCTTTGCTCTATTAAAATTATACTAATAGGACCTACCTCATGGACTCTTGTGAGGGTTGATATAATACTGTGAATGGCAGCCAGTCATCTACCTATAGTCCCAACAACACAGATGACTGAAGGGAAGGAATATTTGGATTTCAGGGTTTGAGGCCAGTGTGTATGACAGAGCAAGACTCCATCTTAAGGGAGCTGGAGAGATGGCTCAACTTGCTAAGAACTGCTCTTCCGGAGGACAGGGTTCGAGCCCCAGCAAGCACATGGTGGCTCACAGTAATCTGTAACTTCAGTTCCAGGAGATCCTATGCACTCTTCTAGCCTCCACTGACACTGCATGTACATGGTGCACTGACATACATGTAGCCAAAACACTCATGCGCATAAGATAATAAAATTTAATAGAAATTAAAGAAATGTTTATTTTATAAAGACCCCATCTTAAACAAATAAGAACATAAATAACAGTGGTTTCCATGGCATAGTCCTACTCTTGTATTAATATTTATTATTAGATTGATACTAATTTTCAAACAGAAGCACCAGCCTATGGATCAACACCTTTAAATGCAGTGGCATTCTCTGATGCTCAGGAAATACCTTTTTCAGTTAGGAAGTTTCTTTTGACCTTACTTTCTGAATGAACATTCCAGGGTCTTTCCCCAAGGCATAATACATTATTTTTTCTATTAACCTTCTTATTAGTTATCAGTTTTTCCTCCTATTCATTGACCACATAGTGAGCAGCAAGTGAGAATCTCAAACTTTTAACTCACACCAACCTCCTACTTCAACACCGCCACTCTCGGTCTCTTAAAGTGTTAGAAGAAATGAGTCTCTTTTATCCCAATTCCATGTTCACATGCTAGATCACATACGTATCCATTTTCTCAAAGAATATTAACCCAGTATTTGCCTTTGCCTACATCGGATCGTTATTCCATTCTGTAGAGAGGAATGAGGCTCACAAACTCAGAATGTTACAAAAGTCTCCTCCTCCATGTCATATAAGCAAAAACAAAAAACAAAAACAAACAAACAAAAGCACCATTGATGAGGTAGAGGGAAAATGGAGGTGCCTGTAAGTTGGGGAGGAAAGTTCAATTGTTCAGTTTATGAGTTAGCACCCATGCTGGGGGTCAATTTTCAGTGATGTAACTACTTTCATGTCTACCTCACTCTTGTGCCTAACTCCTTATTCATGCTCCTGTGAATAACCCTTACCCATATCCTGTAGACAACCACTACCCACATTCCTGTAACCCTCATCCATGCTTCTATAAGTAACCCTTCATTCTTTAAATGACCCCTCACCCACATTCTTTTGAGTAACCCCTCAACATTCCTGCAAACAACCACTCCTCCATTCTCCTGCCAGCAACCCCTCATCCATGATTGCTGTAAATGGTCCCTCACTTAGAAGTAACCTTTACCCATTATTCCATGTATGGAGCCTCCAAAAATTCCCTAATTCTGGTACCAAGCTAGTCTTAGGTAGATTCATTTGATTGTCCCGTTATCTGTGCCCTGTCTGAGGTGAACATATATCTATTCAGTCCTCCATGGGAGAATCCAGCTTTTCTGTTTCCATCAGCAGCTTCCTTCCTATGATCATTTTGTCATTGTTGTTGTTGTGTTGTGACTAGCCTCGCTTCATTTGGTTTCATAATGGTATTTTCCACTAATGGTCATTGACTTAGTAGCACTTTTTATCCTACTACGATGTCTTTCAAGAGTGTTTATCTACTCCTGTTTTGTTGTCGTTGCTGTTATGTTCTCTTAGAAATTTACAGTCAGTTTAATAAGTTCACAGAATAACAACAACAAAAATCAGCTGAGATTTTCCTAGGTTTCTGCTTTCATTTGGTCGCTGTGATTTTATTAAAAAAAAAAGCCAAAAAAAACCTCTCTAACAAAAAGAAACTTGGGAAGGAAAGGGTTCATCTCCCTCACACTTCTAGTCTACAGGAACTGAAGCAGAGACCATAGATGAATGCTACTAGCTTACGTACTAGCTCTTGCTCAGCTAGTGTTCTTATATAACATAGGCCCACCTGCCTGGGGTTGGAACTATCCACAGTGAACTGGGCCCTCTTAAATCAATTGGCAATCAAGAAAATGCTCCAAAGGCATGCTCACAGACAATCTGATCTCGACAGTTCCTCACCTGAGACTCTCTCTTCCCAGGTGACTCTGAGTTGTGTCAAGTTGAAAATTATACCAGGGCACCACGATCACACTGGATGTCTACATTGACTTGAGAAGAAATGGCATGATAATATTGAATCTTCCACCATTTAAACAAAATAGCTTCATTTGTACAGTGAAGTCTTCTTTGATGTTGCTACAGTTTACATATATTTCTTCCTCTATAGTTCTTGGGCATCTCTGGTTAGATTTCTGCCTTGGTACCTGATGTTTTTATCCTGTTATCAGTGAGAACAATTTAAAACTTAAGAAAATATTCTAAGTGTTTGATACCAAAACATAGAAAATTCAACTTTGTATGCTGATTTTATATAAAGAAATTAAATATACAAATTATAGTGAAGTCTCTGTAATTATGAAATGTAGACTCTTTAATCATCTGCAATGATTACATCATACACAAATGCTTGATTTCCTGTTTGAAACCTGTGTCTTTATTTTGTCTCATCCCACTGAACAGTATTGAGTAGAAATCTTCCTAACTGACACTAGTCTTGTTTTCTTTCTTAGCCACTATGAAGTATTAACAGGTTACCATTAATTAAAAGAGCTGCTGGATGAGTGACTGAAGTGGCATGTTGTGGTTGTCTTTTTTCCTGGATGTGGTTTTGGTGCAATTGCTTCATCCTCGTAGCCAATATTGTCATTAAAAGAGGAGAGGTTTGAGGAATAGATTGAAGGAATTCATTATAAAGTGTTACACACCAGGAAGAGACTAGCTGTGGACAAGTGTGTGTGCTTTCTCTTCTCCCAATGGGAAAGCCTATAAATCATCGCTCTAGTGGATGTCAGGGAGGCCATAAGGCATGCATCTGCCAGCACAATTTACATGGAAAATACGCAAATCACATCCTAACAGAATCTGTAAAACGAAAATCATGTGTGGTAACATGGATTTTGGAGTTGGTTTTGTTGTTGTTGTTGTTATTCTTCTTATCAATGGTCATGTCTAATGGCCAAGGGTCATTTTGCAACCATTGACTTCTCCTTCAGTCTAGGCTCCATGACAAACATGGCATGGAGCAGAATCGACAGTAACACAACAACAGGCGACATGCGCCAGAGAAAGCTAACTTTGGTGATAAAACCCATTGTGCCTTGAAGGTTTGAAGGTTTACTTTCTATCCCAAGAACAACATGACCTAAATTTGGAGGTCAGCTTCTCGGCCCCTCTGGTGTGCACTTTCATGGTATGTAGCTCTGCATATGCAGAGGTCAGAGGAGTACCTCAGTTGTCCTGAGCTGTCACTCTTTATCTTACCCTTTGAGACAGGTCTCGCACTCATTCCTGGGAGTCAACAAGCTCCAACAATCCTGTCTTTGCATCCATTGCTCTTCTAGTGCTGGGGTGACAGGCACATGCGTGACCACATCTGGTTTTTTACACAGGCTCTAGGAATTTGAGTTCAGGCCCTCGTGCTTATGAATCAGATGTTCTTATCCACTGAATCATCCCCCTGCCTCATTTTTAAAACTAACACTTGCTCTCAAGTGATACATAATATCCCTCTATTGAAAGAAATGAGGACTCTTTTGCTTTCTAAAATTAATTTCAAAGTGTGTAGGTAAGGCAGAAGCTACCAGTTGTCTACAAAAATATGCACATGCTTATGTTGCCCTTATAGAGACTCAGCAGTCCTAGGGGCAATATTCCTAGAGCTGCAGTGTTCACAGAGATAGTATCCTTAAGCCTCAGTGTTAACAGGGACAGTATCCTAGAGCCTCAATGTTGACAGGGACAGTATCCTAGAGCCTCAATGTTGTGCTTACAAGAGCAGTATCCTACCTGATGCTTTGACTTTCACAGTCTCCCTTACACAAAACTCTATTCTGTCTAATAAGAAAGAAAACCAGCAGAATGCTTCCAAGTAGAAATTCTGGGAAATTGTTTTTCTGACAAGGGGGACAGGCTTCTGCTTCGTGTCATTTGCCTTGTGCGCTCCCTAATTATTCTTGGGCATGTCTGGAGGCTCGGCAGCCACGTTGTGTTCATGAAATAATCATCTGTTACAGATGGAGGGTAGGACGCTAGAAGACATCTTGAAATAATTTCTTGAAAGAAACACCAGATGTAAGCTAACTACTTCTGGACTTTTGTTACCAGAAAAAATAAAACCCATAAATGCCTCCTGTGTCAAACCCACTCTTTTAAGAGTTTCCTACCATATGGTAGCAAAAATATTTAGCTGATACAGGAAATGTTCACTAGTCAAGATTTCCCAACATCAGTAGGCATGGCTTTTTTCAGACTGACAGCTCTTCACTAAGAAGAGCTGGTGCCTTGTAGGACGCTAGGCATCCTCCCTACTAGGGCACAATAGCAACTCCCCCAGCTGTATATTTGCTTTCTAGAACCACTTTAGAGCCATGAGAAAATCAACGCATTAAGAGCAAGGTTTCTGGGGCTGGCCTTGGTGGCATAGACCTTTAATCCTGGCACTTGGGAGGCAGAGACAGATGGATCTCTGAGATCGAGGTTAGCCCGGCCTACAGAGTGAGTTCGAGGACTATCAGTGTTGTTACACAGAGAATACCAGTTTTGAAAACAAACAAACAAAAAAAAAGAGCCAAGTTTCTTTCAGATCACATTTTGTTTTCAGTTTGTAGATTTATTTTCCCATGACCTTGGCCTATGGTAAGGCAACATAACATGGTAAAGTTATTGGGAGAGAAGAACCACTCACTTCACAGCCAAAAGCAAAAGGAGTCCAGTGGCCCACAGTGTACTTCAAGAACACAACTTCCAAGGTCCAAAGCCTTCTCATTAGTCCCTATTCCTCAGATTCTGCCACTTGTCAACAGCAGCACTCTGGGGATGAGCCCTTGACATTTGGGCCTTTTGGAAATAGTCAAGATCTTCTTTCTGGGATATTGCTCAATGTCCCCTGAGTGGTATTGCTGTAAACCATTCTGAACCAACTTCAAGTGTCATTATATGATAATAGAGGCCCCCTTTACTTCTCAAGGCCTGGTCATCATTTTGAGCCTAAAGAGATAATGTGGATAGAGGAGAAAAGATCTGAGACCAAGCTTAAAGCATGAGTGACTCAGCACTTTGATATATGAGACACTTAAAGAAAACCGAATGATTAATACATAACATCCTGCCTCACACAAGAACACTTCATTTACATCTTCCAGATACTTCACAGAATTTGCGGCATTTATGGTACTTCTGTGTCCAATGAAGGTGGTGTTTTTTGAATAGGAAAGAAATCTTTCCCAGATGTCCTCAAATAACGCCACTGATGACATTCTTCTAAGACCAGTGATGCTACAGGCAGGGGCCCGTTCTACTTTCTGTGCTGTGATAAAATGCCCTGACCTAAATGCAATGTAGAAAGAGGAAAGGAAACCCTTTCCCCTTGGCATAGTATTCTAGCCATTGGTGCAGGTAGCTTAGCACAGCTAGTCACAGCACAGGCACAGCCAAGAGAATAAGCCCATCTTTGCTGCTTCATGGTCAGTTACCTTCCTCTGCTCTCACACAGTTCAGGGCCCGGTCCAGGAAAAGATAGTGCCATTCAGCATGGGTCTTCTCATGTCAATTAAGGATCAAGACAACCACCCACAGCCATGCCCACAGGCCAACCTGATCTAAACAATTCCTACGACTCTCTTCCCGGGTGACAACACAAGGTTGCGTCAAGGTGACAGTTAAAAGTAGCCAGCAGGGGGCCATTTTGTGGATGTGTAAGCAGGGAATCTCATAGTTTTCAGCTCTCTTCCCTCCGCTCCCCCGTCAACAGAGAGAGGTAGGGGAGAGCATGTTTCTTTATCCTATAGCTGGTGAATGCCCTTAGCATCTATTTATAGTACCCAAAGGAGAATTCTGAGAAATGAGGTTAGCACACTGAGAGCTTAACAATGGATTAAGACCCTCCCCTTGACAAAGATGGAAGAGGTCCTCAGGCCCAAAATTACACATACAGTTAAGGCGTTCCCCCCTACTTTGTACCGTCTCACATGTTCCAACTGACTCCTGTGTCTGCCATGCAAGGCTCATTCGCAGGCTCCCCCCATCCTCTGCTTCCCTGCACCTCCACCTGCAGACTCCTCTCCCAGATCCTAATTTGTCCTGCTGATCGTGGCGTGCCACCATGTGCTTCAACCAACACAGCTCCTGAGAAGGATGGGCCAATCGCAGACTAGGCCACACTTCTCCTGGCATATCTCAACCTATCAAGGTGCCATGGAGGATAAAGAAAGGACAACCCCTTTACTCATAACCATCCCGGGCCAACTCTCCAGTTCTTATCACTCACCTCCCAGAAAAGGTGGCTCACCCACCTGGCCTCTGCTGTGCTTTTACGTCGAAGAGGACCAGGTAGGCTGGACAAGACCCAGTGCCATTTCTTGGTTCAAGTGTTTGTAGCATCCTAGAGTCAGAGCCCAGCAAGCCTTTGAAACAGTCAACCAGTGGCCCTTCCTTAGCTTATTGGCCCATTTGCACACCAGGCTCTCTTACCAGAGGCCCTGCGGCACCATTATACAGGAGAGGTGGCCATGTAAACTCTCTGCTCATTCCATACTGGGAAATCCAAGGGCAGGCCCTGACATTAGGATCAAAGCAGACAGCTCCAGAACAGCCCTTGGACCCCTCCCCAGAGCAGTTAGATTTGTACTTTTTATGATGTTTTGTAACTGGGTCTTCCTATGTAGGCCAGGCTTGCCCATAATCCTCATGCCTCAGCCTTTAAAGTACTAGAATGACAGATCTACAACACCACACTCAACTTGCTCATAAATACCTAAGCCAAAATATATTCCTTGCCTTCCTGAGGCCTCTATCTTCCTGGATAGACATGTCAATAATAATAAAACTTGGGGGAATCAGGTAGTGGAATACATAAAAGCAGAATTGAGAACCATCTGGAGAAAGAAGGAAATCAGCCAAAAGGACACACATTATGCATGAAAAGGCCACAACTTAAGTTGTGTGCTACTTTAAAAATATTAATTAAAAATAAGAGTAAGTTATATGATTTGAAAGTTGATTCAGTCCACTACACTCAATATTGAGTAACGTTCATTGACAAGGTTGGAGAGATAGCTCAGTTGGTAAATTGTTAGTCATGCAAGCATGACAGTCTGACTTCTATCCATGTTAAAAGAAAAATAGGCAGAGTGGAATGTGCTTGTTATCCCAGCACTGGGGAGGTGAAGCCAGGAGGATCTCCAGGGCTCAGTGGCCAGTTAGTCTTACCAACTTGGTGAACTCTAGGCCAAAGGAGAGACCCTAAGGAATAACATTGAAAGTTGGCCTCTAGTCACACATGCATGCACCCACACAAGCATGTACCTGTATGCACATACATATATACATATAACTACACACAAAAAAAATCATTCAAGTACTAGATAGCAATACAACCAACAAAAGAAAAGGATAGAATTTACCCATTACTTGTGTGGATTATGAGTCACCTAGATTTGAGTCCTTTCTCCAATCAGATGGTAATTTTGAAGTTCAGAAAAGCTTCTTTAAAACAGTTGCAGTCTTTTGTTCTTTAGTCCGTTGATGTTTTGCATTATATTAATTGATTTACATACATTGAACCATCCCTACATATCTAGGATGAAGCTGACTTGATCATAGTGGATGATTTTTATGATGTGCTCTTTACTTAAGTTTGCAAGTGTTGAATTGAGAATTTTGTCTAATTCCTCAGGGGCATGTAGAAGGAAAACAGACCCTTAACTCTCACCCTGCAGAAAACTCAATGTCAAATGAATCAGAGATCTCAGCATAAGGCCTGGAACCACGAAACTGATAGAGGAGAAACAGGATATGCTTAAACTTGTACAAATAATAAAGGACTTTCTGAACAGGGCTCCAGTAACACAGCTATGCTATTCCCAGTTATATTCCCAAAGAGACTCTCTATCCTACTACAGAGACACTTGCCCATCCATGTTCATGACTATTCCCATGGAATGGGAACAGCCTAGATATCCACTAACTGATGAGTAGACAATGAAAATGCAGTACAAATACACGGAATAATATTATTCAGCCTTAAAAAAATTAAAATTCAAAGGTAAATGGATGTAACTGGAAATAGCTGTTCTGAGTGAGATAACTCAAACCCCAAAAGACAAATTCTACATGTTCTCTCTTATATATGGATTCTGGTTTTGAATCTTTAAATGAGTGTTTAAATTGGAATAGCCATAGAACACAGGGAGATTTCAGTGAAAGGAAACTAGAACACAGGTGTTATGAAGGGGGAAAGGGAATAATGAATCTGAAAGTGTCAAAATGGATAAGAAATGGGAGGGCTGGGAAGAGGAGGGTGTGGAGGGAGTGATAACTAAGACTAAAGCGCTTTGGAAAAGCCATATGGAAACTTACTACTGTAGAAGATTCCTAAAACAAACACACACACAGAGAGAGAGAGAGAGAGAGAGAGAGAGAGAGAGAGAGAGAAAGAGAGAGAGTTTAAAAAGAGTTACCCTATGATGGGGAGACACCTCACCCTGACACCGCAGGCTATCAGATAAAAAGTCCAGTGCCAGGTAATGGTTACCTCTTTTCAAGTTGCTAGTCAGTGTGTGTGGGGTCCCATAGACCTCACCTCAAGCACTACCAATGCTCTTGATTGCACTCCAGAAATTGATGGTAGGGTCCTGTTGTCAAAGATACCACTCCCTTGAGTCATAGAGTATGGAGAAATCAAGTTGGTATGAACCTGGAAGCTTCATCTCTACTAGCTAGCTTTTATAGTGCTGAGGGGTTCTGTGTATGCTACCAGCAGGATAAAAGTAAGCAACAGCCTTACCCAACTGTGCCCTGTGAGCTGCAATAGTAACTGCCTTGGCAAGATATGTCCAAACTGGTGCAACAGTGGCAAAAAGTGGTATGGGAGTAAGTAACCACTTTCTGATTGGATTTAAAGCCTGCTGCACAAGACAGAACTCATCATACCTATTATTGTTAACTGGGCCAACATGCCTGGCTAGGTCATGGGCACTGCAAGAGAATTTAATACTATTATTCTGCTAAATGAATAAAGAAATAAACTATCCCTTAAATTCTTATCTTATTCTTGTAGATTAGTGCATCTCTAATCTTCATCAGAGAAGCATAGTTTTGCAGTGGGTGGTGGTTAATATAGTGTCTTAACAAGATCTCCTGAGAAAATTGGGAGCGTGGGGGTGGGGGTAGAAGGAAAGGCAGAAGGTGAGAGTGAAGGAGAATTAGAGGAAATGGGTTGGTTGAGATGGGGGAAGGACAGAGAGGTAGAACAAGGAAAGTGGTATCTTGACTGAGGGAGCCATTATGGGGCTAGCAAGAAGACTGGAACTAGGGAAATTCCCTGGATTCTACAAGCATGACCCCAGCTAAGACCCTAAGCAATAGTGGAGAGGGTGCCTGAATTGGCCTTGCCTGTAGTCAGATTGATGACTATCTTAAATGTCACCATAGAACCTACATCCAGCAACTGATGGAGGCAGATGCAGAGAACCACAGTGGAGCATTGGGCTGAGCTCCCAAACTCCAGTTGAAGAGTGGGAGGAATGAGAATACGAGCAAAGAGGTCAAGACCATGATGGGGTTAGCCACTAAAACAGCTTACCTGAGCTAATGGAAGCCTTCTAACTCCAGCCTGACAGCAAGGGAACCAGCATAGGAACAAGCTAGGCCCTCTGAATGTGGTTGACAGTTGCATGGCTGGGGCAGACTGTGGTGCCACTGGCAATGACACCAGGATTTATCCCTACTGCTTGTACTAGTTTTTTGGAACCCAATCTCTCTGAAGGATACCTTGCTCAGACTAGACATAGGGGAAAGGGCCTTGGTCCTGCCTCAACTGATGTTGATGCTAGACTTTGTTGACTCTCCATGGGAAGCCTTACCCTCTCTGAGGAGTGAATAGGGGGGATGGGGTAGGATGGGGGAAGGTAGAGGGAACAGGAGGAGGGGGGAGTGGGAAATGGATTTGGCATGTAAAATGAGGAAAGATAGTTTTTTTAATAAAAATTTCAAAAAGTTTTACACCAAAAACATCTAGTGTCTTAGGGTTTCTATTGCTGCAATGAAGCACAATGACCACAAGCAACTTGGGGAGGTGATTATTTGGTTTACATTTCCACATTGTAGTCCATCATTGAAAGGAGTCAGGACAGGAACTCAAACAGGGCAGGAACCTAATGCATTAGCAGGAGCTAATGCAGAGACAGTAGAGGAGTGCTGCTTACTAGATTACTTCTCATGACTTGCTAAGTCGGCTTTCTTATAGAACCCAGGACCACCAGCTCAGGGATGGTACCATCCACAATGGACTTGGCCCTCCCACACAGATCACTAATTAAGAAAATTTTCTACAGACCTGCCTTACAATCCAGTCTTATGGAAGCATTTTCTCAGTTGAGGTTCCCTCCTCCCAGATGACTCTAACCTGTGTGAAGTTGAGGTAAAATTAATCAGCGTGCATAGAGACCCACAACTGGTCAACATGCAAAAAATAAGAGATCGTGGAATGTTCATTTTGAAATAGGACATCTATACCGTACCTTCTCCCAGCAATGTTCAGGTATTATAGCAGAAGAAGAAGTGGAAAATGGTAAGAGTTAAGGGCAGTGGACATCGGCAGCAAAACAGTAGTCTCTGGACATGACAGAGATGGTGCTCACACGAACTCACAGCAGCTGTGACTTCATGCACAAGACCTGCATAAGACCAAGCCAATCCGAATTCCAGTATAGAGAAGGAAAGAGCTCATGAATTCCCATACTCATCTGAAGAGTTATTGGCAATTGATAGCTGCTGGGATGGGTGAGGGAAAGAGCCAGTTTTCTTCAGGTATGTGACCCCTGAGAAGTTACCCGTGTTCCAATAGACATACCTACACCTATGCACAGGCAATGCTCTTAACCTCTGAGCCATCTCTCCAGCCCCTGATTGCCTGTTTCTAAAGTGAACCGGCAGTAATTTTTTTTTCAATTTTGATGTTTAATTATTATCCCAGTGATAAAAGTTTTGAGTGGCTATTTTGAAAATCTCCTAAGAGCATAGAGATCTCAAATGGGTCAGAAAAGATCCCTTTTCCATCAAATCCACTCCTTGGAGATACCTACGCTTAATCATGTCAGTCCACTTTTCAGGCATTTCCACTTCCAATGGAGTTTTAGGGATGTAATATAAGTTAAGATAATACAGATTTTTAAAGCTGCGTTATATTAAACATAAAAATAAAATAACAGCTCATGTGTTTCCCATCCCTGTTCTTCCTTGTTCATCTCCAAAGAGGTAAACTATTGAGATTTTTTTTAAAAAACATTTATTGAATTTTATTTATTTTGTGCGTATAGATGCAGGGTTCAACATCAGGTTTGGCAGCAAGCTCATTTACCCTCTGAGCCATCTTAGCAGCCCCACTTGACATTATTTCAAGGGCTTCTTTGGACATGCATATGAATTTTGCTTTTCTAAATGATATATGTATATATGACCTTGTACTTTATCAATTATAGATACTATCTTCTTCCCACAATGATAGGTCATTATGGAGTTCTTTAACATCTCTGTTCCCTCTGCTTCCCCACTTCATCTCTAAGTATTGTTAGACTGTAGTTTTTTTTTGTTAAAACAGTATTGGGCACTTCCATTAGTTTGCATAAGCAAATGTAATTGATATCTTCAGTTGATAACTGTAGCATGAAAATATTGTAAGTCCTTTCTTACTTTTATTTTACCTAAAGATAATAATTGCCTTTGTTTGATTTTTAATTTCCTTGAATTTCCCTATAAATGTTACTCTGCAAATATTATTCTCTTTAGGTTATAGTACTGGTTTCTCCCTTTCTATTCTGAGAAAAATAGTTTCTCAGGATGATTCTAGGGTACTCTTTCAGACCCCATTTTTTCTTGAATGCATCATTCATGAAGCCCTTCAATCACATTCCACGTGGACCTGTGAAAATTCCACTTTCCTGAAATTTTATTCCGTCTCAGTCTCAGAATTCATGCGCCTTTCTCCTGAGTTAGAATGTGTATTGTTCAAATTCATTTTTGCCTCAATCTTGGTTTGCTCACGTGTCCTTGTGAAACACACACTACAATACTGCCTATGTTAAGTGCCAATGTTTTCAAATGCAACTTTAAAAACATATTTCAACAGAAGCAGAAAGAAATGTAGATCCATCCAAAATATTGGTTA
>PVIU01016207.1:0-45714 GCA_004026605.1 Ondatra zibethicus | reverse complement strand
GCTCTCCCCAGTCCTTCTCCCTTCTCCTTCCCCCTCTCCCCTTCCCCTGCTCCCCTACCCTCCTCCTCTATCCCCGCCCCCTGGCTTCCAACTTTTGCTTGATGATCTTGTTTGCTTCTAACTTCCAGGAGGATCTGTATATGCTTTCTTTGGGTTCACCTTGCTATTCGGCTTCTCTGGGCTTGTGAGCTAAGTGCTTAGTGTCCTTCATTTTATAGCTAGGGTCCACTAATGAGTGAGTACATACCATAATCATCTTTCTGGGTTTGGGTTACCTCACTCAGGATAGCGTTTTCTATTTCCATCCATTTGCATGCAAAATTCAAGATGTCATTGTTTTTTACCGCTGAGTAGTATTCTAATGAGTATATAATCCACACTTTCTTGAACCATTCTTCCATTGAGGGGCACCTAGGTTGTTTCCAGGTTCTGGCTATTACAAACAATGTTGCTATGAACATAGTTGCACAAATGCTTTTGTAGTATGATTGGACTTCTCTTGGGTATATTCCCAAGAGTGGTATTGCTGGATCCTGAGGTAGGTTGATTCCCAATTTCCTGAAAAACTGCCACACTGATTTCCAAAGAGGTTGCACAAGTTTGCATTCCCACCAGCAATGGATGAGAGTTCCCCTTACTCCACATCCTCTCTAGCATAGGGAATCATTGGTGTTTTTGATTTTGGCCATTCTGACAGGTTTAAGATGGTATCTCAAAGTTGTTTTGATCTGCATTTCCCTGATTGCTAAGGAAGTTGAACATGAGCTTAAGTATCTTTTGGCCATTCGAACTTCTTCTGTTGAGAATTCTCTATTCAGATCCTTACCCCATTTTTTAATTGGGGTATTTAGAATTTTAATGTCTAGTTTCTTGAGTTCTTTGTATATTTTGGAGATCAGACCTTTGTCTGATGTGGGGTCAGTGAAAATCTTCTCCCATTCAGTAGGTTGCCTTTTCAGAGGAAGGTTTTTCATATACCCATTTTAATGATCAGAATCTAGATGATCAAGCTGGTTGGAGGTCAGTTAATGACCGTAGCAGACTTGGTGATGACATTGCTTTGTTTGAAGCACCTCCTAGTGTGGCAAGGGTTAATAAGATATCAAAGCTCCTGCTCTCCCATGTAACATGGGAGCTTCTGTATGGGAAGCAGATCCTGCCAGTGAGTTACATTTGTACGACATTTGGAAATGCAGGAGACTGAGGCCATCTTCATTTTGGGGTACTTTTGTTGTTTTCTGCTAGCAAAAAAAGCTTTAGACCATCTCTCAGACATGGTTTCTCTGCACAGCCCTGGCTGGCCTGGGACACACAAAGATCTACTTGCCTTTGCTGCCCATGTGCTGGCATTAAAGACATATACCATACCATACCCATTTATCGTGCTTTTTTTTTCACCTGTAAAACAATCTTTGTTTATTTTTTTCTCTTGGCAACACTGTCTCTGTAGGTCAGCATTGTAGAGAGCCTTACACTATTGTACAAGACGCAGCTGAAATAGGGTATATCCACGAAGGAGGAAACCTGTTCATTTACACTACCAAGGAATACACAGTTTGGAATACCTGACTTTTCACCATCTTCTTTCATATTCTCAACAAGGTAATATGAGAGATGATGTTTTTAAACAAGAATCTGATTGGACTGCCTAACTGTTTCCTTCAAAACCATTAGATGATCCAAGGAAAAGCCATTTTTTGTCTGTGTGGCTTAACCCAGCCTTTGATGTGCTATCTCACATCCACAGTGTAGCAATATATTGACAAAGTGACCATCTGCTTTCTTATGGGATTCAACATCTATTTTATCTTTTAAAATCAGCTTAATTACATTTGTGCCTATGACAAATTGACCCTCTTCTCTCTTAACATCAGCAACATGTTTTTATCTGCTCCCACCTCCTCTCCTCCTGTTACCGTCCCTGCCCCATCATTCACTCCTCCTCTGTTTCTGTTCAGAAAGGGGCAGACTTTCCAATAGTGTCAACAAAGCATGACATACCAGGTTGAGGTAGGACTAAGCTCCATCCTTTGTATTAAAGCTGGAAGAGGCAATCCAGTATGGGGAAAAGCTCCCAAAAGCTAGCTCAACTGTTAGGGACAGGCCCTGGTCCCACTGCTCGGAGTCACACAAATAGAGCAAGCTAGACAATTGTCGCACATATGTGGTGGTCTTAGGGATGTTTATTTTCAGTACAAGTCTATACAATACCACTTCTCACCATGACAACTAGCTAACATGGACAGACCCAGGCTCTATCTCTCTAGAAGTAAGTTTTTCTAAGCCAGTTACTTGGAAAGGGAGACGGAAGAGTAACATTAGCAGGTCAACACTAGACTTCACTAGGCATTCACCTATTACAGTTTATTGCTCATGTAGTTAGAGAAGTACCATGGACTTTGTGGCAAGACGGAAGTGTAGACTCTCTGATGTCATCTTGGTAGGACTTGTCCCCAGCTTCCTTTATGACTCACAAGGAATTTGTGTTGTATCAGTGTGTCTAAACTCCACTTTGACTTCATTTTGTTCTCACTTTGTGCAATATCTTATGATGTTTATTAGATGACTTTGTGGTTTTTACGGTTCTAAAGTTCTCTCTTTAAAACCTCAAGTGTCCCGATTCAGCAAGTCACACTGTGTTCCTTTGTTAAGAAGGGCACGATCCGGGGTGAAAACCAAAAGAAAAATGCTGTTTTAAAAACATTCTTTTCTTTTTTATTCTCTCTTTATCCACTGTAGCCCCTTCCTAATTCACTAGGGTCCACACCATCAGACTGCCACCATCCCTGCCTCCTGCCACTGATCTCTACATTCCTTTGGATGGTTAACTTTATCACATACTATGACCTAGGACAGAAAAGTGGGAGTTGGGATTTTCCGTTCATTTGTGGGCTTTTTCCTTTTGAAAGCTACTGGTCTCAGAAATCACCACCATTGTTACTAACACTGTTATCCCCCAAACTAAACTATGGTTTTGTGTATTCTTGGGGGCTTAGGAAGTTTTCGTTGCAGTTTCTACTCCTAGGAGTGTCACCCATTAGTATATATTCTGTCATATACCTTGAAGAAATTCTCTTCTTCTGCCTGACATGGTCCCCAGTGTTTGGAAACAGAGCCTTTCCCACTCCAAGGAAGGATCTCATCTGGCATTCAGTTAGACTCCTCATGCCCAGTTCCCACCCTCTGGTGCATCAACATCTTGAACATACAATGAAGAGAACTTCAGAGATGCTTTTTTGACAGTGCCCTCTCTTGATCTGGAAAGTATACTTAGAAAATATCAAGTCCCTGTCTTTTCATCATTTTTAATATATATTGAACTTGAGATCAACTCAATTTCCATATGTTTTTGTAAGCCAGGTTTCTTCCATATTCTTTTATGTATATTTCTCCCAATTTTAGGTATAGGACTTTATTTAAAGTACAACTTATTTTAGCCTTCAGTTCCTGGTTGTTAAAAACAATCTTAAGTCTCAGATTTGTTTATTTATTTACACTTTAATTGTGTGTGTGCATGCTTGGGTGGGAGTATAAGCATGTGTATATGCATGCATGATAGGCATGAAATCAGCCCCAGATGTCATTTCTCAGGGGCTATCAACCTCCTTTTGTGAGACAAGATCTCTCTTTGGCCTGGAGCTCCCTGAGTAAGCCAAGATGACTGGCCAGAGACCCAGGGTCGCTCCTCTCTTTTCCTCTCCACCCATATGAGTGTGTCACCAGGCCCACTTTTTCACATACGTTTTGGTGATTGACATCAGGGCCTCATGTGTGCATAACCAGCACTTCCCCTGCTGAGCTGTGTAACCAGCATGTCACCCACTGAATGTGTCCCTAGCTCCTATGCTTTTATTTTTGATGGGCATTGTTTCAGTAGCCCAGAGAATAAGTTTATTATGACTATGGAATATGGTCTACCTGATTGGATTAAGGGTTCAATCCAATCAAACTGAAAATTAACAGATTACAGATAGCAAAAGCCACGCTGAAGAAAGAATTGTCCATTCACAGCTCTGTGTTCTGCACCTGCGAGATGACTCAGCAGGTAAATGACGAGTCTCTGCTACCATGCCTGCTGAAGTGAAGAGCTGAGTTCAGTCTCGAGTACACACATGGTGGAAGAAGAGAATCAACTCCTACAAGGTGTCCTCTGACCTCCACAATGTGCTGTGACACATGTGAGACACACACACGCACACATGTGTGCATACACACAGACTCACAGACACACACATGTAAGGTTAGTAAGAGCCCCAAGTTCTTAGATTTCTAAAAGCAATTGTATTTTTCTTTTTAAAAACCATTTTATCTTTATATATGTGTAAGAAAAATAAGGAAATAAAAACTAATAGTCATATTTTTGTCTAGACATCTCTCTCTCTTTCTGTCTCTCTCTCTCTCTCTCTCTCTGTGTGTGTGTGTGTGTGTGTGTGTGTATGAGGATTGAACACATGCTTAGCATTCTGCCTGCCATTGAATTATACCCTGAGACCCCATGGTAACACGTTGAAACATGTCGTCTCATCGCTTTCCCAGGCATATGTTCCTATTTTTTAAATGGAATTGTGTCTGCTTTGTTTTGCTACACATCAGCAATGTGTCTTATCTATTTCTTGCTGGTTTCCCTAGAAGATGATCTAATACATATGTATTTTATCTTTATTGCTGTACAGTTTTACACTGCATGAATATTTGATGCTTTACTCACTATCTTATTGCTGTTGAAAAATATATTCATTATATTGTACACAAACCAATTTTCCTATTATACAAATTCTCTCTGGCTATCCTGACAGGTTCACAGTCTTTCCAGTGGCTCCAATAGGAATGGCAGTGCAGCGTCCTCCCCGGAAACTGGTAGTCTTGAGTGGGCACTAGTCTATGCATTAGCCTTGAGTGCTCTCTCTACTCTGTTTCTGCCTCCAGCACTTAAACAATGGAGGATTCCAGTATGAACATCCGTGGTTCGGACCTTACCTGTCTTCCAAAGGTCTGCATGCTAAAGGCTTGGTCTCAGCCTGTGCCATTGTTAAAAGTGGTGGAAACTTTAGGGCGTGTGTGTGTGTGTGTGTGTGTGTGTGTGTGTGTGTGTACTGGGAGGAGGCTGTGTTACTGAAGCTGTGCCTTTGGGGGGGATTCTGGGTCCCTGATCTCTCACAGTCTTCTTGCTTCCTGGCTGTGATGGTAAGATCACCTCTTCCATAGTAGTATGACCTGGCAAGGCCCACAGAAACAGGGCCAAGTGCCAATGACCATGGATTGAAAGCTCTTGACATTCTTAGAGTACTGTTTGCCTCATCTGATAGTAGAGAAAAAACACCATGCTGCCACGACCCCTGTAGCTTTTGTGCTTTGTCAGGGTTTGGCAGAAACCAGCTCTCAGTAACTATTAGCTTCTGTCATGTCACATTGTGCCAGCAGGAGGCGCGAGCATGAATATTATCAGCGACTATCACAGCACTGGGCTGTGCCTTTTTATCTTACGCCATCACCTGAAGCTCAAGGGCATCTCAGAATATTCGTTCCTCATTTTATTGGGAATTTATTAGGAATTTGTTCCACAGATGTTTATTTTTATGTTGAGAGAAACCTTAACATAGTAGTCAGTGATCTAAGTTTCACCTTAAGGATTATGAGAATCTTATACTGAGTTAAAATACAACACCTTTAAATTTTCAAAGAATTCTTATTTAATACAATCTGAAGAAGTCTCATGGAGAAGCTATGTTGGAAAACTTCTAATATACATTCAGGTCGTTGTAAATTCCCAGATTTTCAGAAACAAGTCTCTGATCTCATGGTACTAGGGCTACTCTTGGTGGCTCCCCTTGTTCCTGTTTTCTGTGGTTTCTGTAAAATTACACGCCATCAAACTTTTCACAGTGGCTTTGTTCCCGGGTAACTGCTCAATTGCCACGGTTCTTGCTATCCCTTTATTCCCCTCCCATTTCTGTCATCCTCACAAATCTGCTTTCTTCAGTGAAGAAGGTACACTGTCCTCCCTTAGAGTTACTGACTGTGCATGCAGCTGAGTGTGGTTTATGGTCAGTAGATGGCATACTTTAAATTTGGTCCTTTCCGTAAGCATCTCATGAAGGCCAGGTATGGTTTAACCTATGCGAGTTGAGATACCGAAAGTGGGTATGGCTAAGCAAGGATACCCTGCAAGTCAAGTGTATCCAAAGCTCTTTCAATGTGTGATGATGTCAACCTATAATGGGTTCAGCAGGACAAGGCCAAAGGCCAAAGTCGGGCATGCTTTTGTTTATTCTCAGCTGAGTGCTGGCTTTTGTTGTTTTTGAAGGATTGCTCTCCTGATGGATGTTTAGAGACAAGTGTGAGATGCTGAATGTGAGGGTCAGTGTGTGTTGTGCGATTGTGTGGTGCTAAATGTGAAATTGGTGTGGTGCTGGGGATGCAGAAGAGTTCTGGGTCTTTCCTCCTTGAAGGAGAGAAAAATCTTGAATTACTAACCTTCTGCCTCTATTGTCCAAGTTCTGGGATGATAGGCAGGCACTACTTCACTCCGCTTCTTAGGGTTAGCAGTTCAATCCCCTCAAGCAAACTGCATTCTGTTCTAACATCTACAAGCCCACTATTAGACCCCTAAACTTCATTTAAAATTTATTTTTCTATTCGGTACTGCTGTGTCAGGTCAACAAGCCGATTCCTTAGGTGAGACTTTTCCTCTTACAGCTTGAACATTGCAGACTGAAAACTTCCATTTCCTCTGCATCCTTTTCATTGCACAAACCCAGAGGCGAACAGGCCAGTGAGCAGAGCATGGAAGCTTGATATGTTTAGATGGAAACTCACTCTCTGTTTGCAAAAATCACACTCCATTGTTATTCAAAACCAAGATGGTTTCATCTCAAAAGTTCTGGTTTAAGTTTTTGAAATATAAGCTGTTCTTAAGAATGTAGTCATAGTCTGTCACAGAATTTTCCAGAGAAATGTCTCTGATTCTCAGGTGTCCAAGCCTCTCTTCTTTCATTAGTATTATTTTAGTGGGAGGCATGCACATAAATAGTCCAGTTTCTAGGAAACAGCAATCTGTGTGCATTCACTCGTGGGTGATAAACCATGGTTTCTAGTCCTTAAGGCTCTAGGACCATTCTGTAGCTGTCATGTATTTATTGGCTCTTCCATCTTTCCATTCAGATTTTTTTAGCCATAGTCTTACATATGTCATGCTTCAATGCTGTGAGTAATAAGCACAGAGATGCAGTAGCTTCTTGTCTACTGTTTGGGTCCTTCTGCTCATTGTCTCCTCTTCCCTTTTGACTTTGTTGGTTTGGAACTTTGAAAAGCAGTTAGTTCCACCAATAACACGTTCAGAGAAAGCAGTGTGAGCAGAAGCTGAAATTGGAAGTTGTAAGGCAGAAAAGATGAGTAGCTGCTGTTGTACTCAACGAGGAAAAAAATTAAAAATCATTAAATGCATAAATTGAATGTATTTCTAAAAGATATATTGGAATAACAATGACATATTTTGGATTTATTATGACAATAGCTAACATTTTCAATCACTTTGTATGTATCTCTTCCTTGTAACATCTCATCATGGGTAATGTTACTGAGAATAATTTATAATTAAGGAAACAAGCAATGACATCATGGTGATTATAATTACCTGTCAACTTTATATGGTCTAGATGACCAAGGAAGAGAGTCTTACTGCAGGATTGTCTAATCAGAGTTGCCTGTGGAGAATTATTTTGATTACATTGGAGGTGAGAAGACCAACCCACTATGGGTGGCACATTCCGCAGGCAGGGGATTTGGACAGTATAAAAATGGAGGAAGCAAGTGTGAGTACTGGCATGCATGCATTAATACTCTTTTCTGTACTGGAGTTGCAATGTGCCTAGCTGCTTCAGGTTCCTGTCATTTTCACTTCTTCTCCGTGATGGCTGTAACTTGGAACTGTGAGCTTGACAAATTCCCCCTTTAGCTGCTTTCTTCAGGGTATTTGATCATTGCAACAGGGAAAGAAACTAAGACAGAGATAAAGGTTGGCGGTTAGCAACATGAAGTGAGAAAAATAAGCTGAGAGCTTTAGAAACGTATTTTTCCTTGAGTCAGGGTTGAAAAACCTCTTTGTAGCAGGCCTGTAAGTTAATGCATCTCTCTGGTGCCTGCATAGTAACTGAGTCCTGTCGGGGAGGTTTCAGTGGCTTTTAATTCCATTTGAAAGAAGTGCACATTTTGTAACTGTATTTTAGCATCAGTTCTATGGGAAGCACGTTCAGAAGTCACATGACTTAAGATGTGCTCAGGGAAAACACAGATGCTTAAAGAAAGAAGCCCCAACTCACTGTCTCTGGGTGTCACTGGCAAGAGTTCAATGGAAGAATCAGCATGGGCCTTGTTTACGTTTTTCAAAGGGACATTTATAAGTCAAGAAGTTACTGTGCTAAGCACTAAGGAAGAGAGACAAAACATGCGGCTCTATAAAGGAAATGGAGTCTAGGATTCCTCGGCAGATAGGCATTAGTATGATCTCATTAACCACTGCAGATCTGTGCTCAGTAAAAACCCACAAGCAAATACCTGGTCAAATGGTAAGAAGAAACAAGTGACTTCTTGAGATTAAGAGGGAAACAATTCAACCAGGAAAATATTGACATTAGCCTTCAGCTCTTGCGACCATACCCAGGATGTCTGTGGAAACAAAAGAGCAAAACAGCCACCTAGTCCAGCATGAGTCAAGTTAAGAAAACTCGTCACACCCGCAGGGCCTGCGGGTGGCCACCCTACCCTGCTAAGTGGCTGTTGAAAGATCAAAACCACAGGGATACTCATCGGCCTCTGCAACAGTGTTCATTAATTACCCCATACGTTTATTTATTCTTTCACTTATTTCTCAAATATTTAAAGAGTCTGGCTACCTAGAAACCTCCTCCCAGGGGTACAGACAGTTCTCAGAGAGATCTGGCATTTTCCAATGAGAGTCATTTAAAAATGTTTCTTTAAAGAAAGGTTTTAAAGAAGAAAACTGCTGAACTGTGAGGGATAACAGCAGATTATCAGGCTATAAAAATGACCCAGTCTGTTTCTAAAGGCTCTAGGTCATCTGTGTCTTAAACCTTATGACTCAGCATGCTGAGTCATGGCAGTGAGTCTTCAACTCCGGGGTTCTGAGGCTCATATTTTTGAAGACCACATTTTTCTTCACCTAGTCGAAGATTTGGATTTAGTCTTTTATGTTGATAATAAGAAGAACTTATATTCCTGTGTGAAATTAAGCAGGGAAGTAAATGGAAAAAAATTAAAAGAATGATCATTTTTGGAAATCAGTTACATTGCAAATTAGGTAAGTTATGCCCATTGTTTATGGGGTTCTTATAGGAGATGGATTAGAGAGTCTATTACCCACATTTTCCTCATGAGAAACCTGCTGTTGCATGGTCACATACCTTTTCTTGGGCTAGGCAAAGCTGGGTTCCCAATTTGCATCTGCCTGCCTCCCAAGTCAGGCTCTTGTTACTGAACGAATGCAGATTTACCTTAATTTTATTGAACATGTCTCTCATGTGACTATACTATACTGTGAGCTGTTGGAGGAAGCCTGCTCATTTGTTCCTGATAGATTATCCCCGAAATAATCACACAGAAACTCTATTACTTAAATCACTGCTTGGCCCATTAGCTTCAGCTTCTTATTGGCTAACTCTTACATCTTAATTTAACCCATCTCCATTAATCTGTGCATCACCACGTGGTCGTGGCCTACTAGCAAAGTTTCAGCACATCTGTCCCCAGCGGCAGTGGCTTCTCTCTGACTCCACCCTTCTTTCTCCCAGCATTCAGCCTAGCTTTCCCTGCCTACCTAAGTTCTGCCTTGCTATAGGTCCAAAGCATTTTTTTAAAATTGATTAATGGTAATCACAGCATACAGAGAGGACTCCCACATGAATGAGCTCTACTAATGAATACCAAACTTCACTCCAAATAAAGGAAATTAATCAACATGCATTGGCTCATGGCAAGAGAAAATGAGGAGAAGGAGATTAAGATGGAATGGCCAAAGGAAGCCTCACTGGGAAGTAGGGCTCATTAGATCTTTGATGGAGAAATTAGAGTCAGTTAAGCAAATGTCTTTGAAACAAATACTTTCTGCAGAAGGAAAAGCAAGTAAAGATCTCCAAAGGGGCAGTATGTTGGCTGTGCTTAAGGAAGAGTGACATGGCTCTTCTGACACCCTTGGGGGAAGCAAGGATGGAGAAAGTGGCAGGAGGGGGACCACAGTTTCTACAGGAGAGCAGACTGTGCGAGGCTGTGGATAGCAGAGTAGAAATGCTGGTTCTAATTCATAGAGATGAAGCAAATCTCAGACTGTTATGAGTTGATAAATGACATGGCTGTCTATGCTTCATAAGGATCCTTCCAATGTTTCCTTAGCAGGAGGCCTTAATCTAAGAGCACATCCCAGACTGAAACAAGCAGGGGAAGGTAAACTCTAGAGAGTGACTGCATAGGCTTGTATGTGGATGCAATGGCTAAGATTAGAGTTTGAGGGGGCAATTTATTTTCTCTAGGCAAGATAGGAGTGTAACTACATTAATCTTATAGACCATATGGTCACTGCGTAACTCCAAGATCTTACTGCTAATCTAAAAAAAAAATAGCCATAGATAATATACATGAGAGTTTCTTCATGCTAATAAAACTTAACTCAGAAACATGGTGATTCAGATTTGGTGCAAAGTGAGCATCCTACGATTACTATTGCTGTCATGAAACACCATGACCAAAAGTAACTTGGGAGGAAAGAGTTTATTTTTCTTAAATTTCCACATAACAGATCATCATGAAAGTAAGTCAGGGGAGGAACAAGAAAATGCCCTACAGGATGTTTACAGTTGGATCTTATTCAATTGAGATTCCCTTTTCTTATATAACTCTAGCTTGTGACAAGTTGCCCTAAAACTAGCCAGAACAGATAAGAAAGAATTTAGTTAGGAGGCTTGGCAGAGGGAGGCATATAAACACACAACAGTGTTAACAAAATGTCATTATTTCCTACCTGCTCCTCAATTTGTTTTGCAACAGGGTCTCCTGTAGCCCAGGCTTGTTTCTCTAAGTAGCTGAGATGCCCTTGAACTCTAGTGCTAGATTGAAAGACATGAACCACCAACTGGGCTTTATGAAGTGCTGGTATCTAGGACTTCTTGCATATTGAACAAGCATTCTATCTACTGAGCTACATCCATACTCCCCACAAAAGTCAGTGTTTCTTTCCTGTTCTCTTGATTCCCTGAAAACAAAGTAAAATAATGACATAGGAAATATGCAGATCTCAGTTGCCAGGAAATCATCCCAAACTCCAACCACAAATCATGAGGTGCACTTTTCCTATGCTTTCTTCAGAATTTTTTAAGATTTCTTTTATTTTATAAGTCTGAATATTTTGCCTTCATGTATGTATTGCATCACATGTGTGCCTAGGGCTTACAGAGATAAGAAGAGGCTGCTGGAGACAGTTCTGTTCTACCATGTAGGTGCTGGGAATTGAACTGGGGTCCTCTGCAAGAGCAGCAAGCTGTCTGAATGACTGAGCTGTTTCCTCAGTGCCTTTCCTTTGATTTCTCAAGGAGTGGAGGTCTGCTAAAGGTCATTCTCCACATGCCATGCCGCACTATCATAAGCATCATCCCCAAAGATATTCCCAAGGATCCTCTAAGTAGAACATAGAGGGATGAGACAGGTTCTTTGGAGATGGGGCTGCTCTAAAGTGGCAGTTACAAAATCAATAAGTCAATCAAAAGTGAATAAACCACTTAGGTTTTCTAAGCTACAGAATGAAACACAGATGTATTTTTAAACTGTGTGATGCTTTTAAAATAATAGGTTTTACTGCTTAGCAGTATTGGCACACACCTTTAATCCCAGTACTCCAGAGGCAGAGGCAGGCTGATCTCTGTGTGTTCAAGGGCATCCTGGTCTACAAGAGCTAGTTCCATTGAAGAAAGAAATTAAAGAAGACACCAGAAAACAGAAAGATCTCCCATGCTCTTGGTTAGGTATAATTAATATAGTAAAAATGGCAATTTTACTAAAAACAATTTACACATTCAATGCAATGCCCATCAAAATCCCAGCAAAATTCTTCACAGACCTTGAAAGAACAATACTCAATTTCATATGGAAAAACAAACAAACAAACGAAAAAACCAGATTAGCCAAAGCAATCCTATACAATAAAGGAAGTTCTGGAGGCATCTCCGTCCCTGACTTCAAACTCTACTATAGAGCTACAGTAATGAAAACAACCTGGTATTGGCATTAAAGCAGACAGGAGGACAAATGGAATCTAATCAAAGACCTGGATATCAATCCATACACCTACAAGCATCCGATTTTTGACAAAGGAACTAAAATGATAAAATGGAAAAAGGAAAACATATTCAACAAATGGTGCTGGCATAACTGAATATCATCATGTAGAAAAATGCAAATAGATCCATATCTATTGCCATGCATATAGCTCAAGTCCAAATGGATCAAAGACCTCAACATAAAAACCAGACACACTGAACCTCATAGCAGATAAAGTGGGAAGTACACTTAAAGGCATTGGCTCAGGAGACCACTTCCTAATTATAACCTCAGTAGCACAGACATTGAGAGAAATAATTAATAAATTGGACCTCCTGAAACTGAGAAGCTTCTGTAAAGCAAAGGACATGGTCAACAAGATGAAATGGTAGCCTATAGAATGGGAAAAGATCTTTACCAACCTCACATCTGACAGAGAACTAGTAACCAAAATATACAAAGAACTCAAAAAACTTGACATCAAAAGAACAAATAATCCAATAAAAAAATGGGGTACAGACATAAGCAAAGAACTCTCACCAGACAAATATCAAAGGACTGAATGACACTTAAGAAAATGCTCAACAACCTTAGCCATCAGATGATGTGGGATTCTTCTCTGTATGCTGTGAATACCATTGGTTAATAAAGAAGATGCTTTGGATCTATTGCAGCACAGATTAGGGCAAGGCAGAAATTCCAAGCAGATAGATGAGGAGAGAGTAGGCAGAGTCAGAGAGAAGCCATGTAGCCACCACAGGAAACAGATGACAGATGCCAGACAGAACCTTACTGGTAGGCCACAACCACATGGTGTTACACAGATTAATAGAAATCAGTTAAGATGTAAGAGTTATCTAGGAATATGCCTAAGCTAATAGGCCAAGCAGTGTTGTAATAATACAGTTCAGTTTCTGTGTGATTATTTCAGGTCTGAGAAGCTGGGAAATGAACAAGCAGCCTCTGCCAACAGATTGGTGCACCAATGTGGGGCTGACTACATCCATGTAAAACCTGTGAAACCTTGGAAAGGGATTCTAGACACACACACAAAAAAATGAGTTAAGCATAGCTTTTTGGTGGTTGGTATTTTTTTTTTTGGATAAAAATCTACTCTTAATAATACTCTCCTAAATTATATACTCTTTCTTCTCTTTGTACTAATATACTGCAGTTGAGTGATACCACCAGATTCATGAGCCATGTGTTTTTGTTCTATTTCTATTATCAAAGATAATTTCTAATTATCAATTCATTATTTCTACTCCCTACATATTGCATTGATTGGTTTCTCTATTTGTCAAAACTTATATTGCAACTAACAGATATTCCAAATATCTTAAGAATAAAAGAGTTCTTTGACATCCATGCCTGAAAAGTTTGGGGGTAGATTTATATATCCATTAATTTAGAGTTTTAACACATTTCATTCAGAATTTTTCTCTTTGTTTAAATTCTCTGTTTTTCAGGATGTGGAAGTGGAGCAAAAGGGAAGGATTTTTTTTTGACAAAATTTTTCTCTGGTAGAATTTGCAGTGTCCTCCACATTTGATAAGAATGGCTTTTCTATATGATTTAAGTAGGAAGAAAAGCTACTTTAATGAAAAGGAAAAAAGTCCTAGAAGTTTGAAAGAAAATGCACTTAGGAAATTGTATGTAGGTTGGTGTGGACTTGACAATGAACTGTATATTTTCAGTGTTACAGGTAGCATATCCTTTAGGGTCTCTAAAAAGAGAAATTGAATAAGAGTTAACACTTGGCAGAATTATTATGGTATGAATATGAAGAGTGGATTCAGCAAAGTTAAGATGGAGTCATGGTTGCTTGTGATGAAGTAGAAGGCTTTGAGAACCTTCACCTTAGATGGAACTGATGGAAGAATAGAGAAAAGAAAATATTGAATATATTTGAAGTGTTGAATATGCAGGATTTAGTTACCAATTTGAAGTTATGAGTGGGGAAGCATAAGAGACTGAAGAAGAGAGAATGGGTAAAAAATTACTTCTGGTCTTCAAATGTGGGAAATGGTAATTCTTTCAGAGATAGGACCAATAGAATGAAGAGAAGACTTGCTGGTGTGTATGGGTGTTGAAAACCCAACCTGGAGCATGCTGCCATGTAATGAGCTCAGAAGACATGGACCAGCAAGCATCACCTGGGAGCAGTTCAGAATGTTCACCTGTGGAGCAAGCATGCAGAAGACATAACTAGTGTGCTGTGGCCAGAGCTGGAGAGCTTTTGAACATCTAGGATTCTTTCCTTCTCATTTCTGCAAGTCTTAGAGCAACATTTACAAGGGACAGGGAAGTTGATTTTAGGAACAATCAGATCCAAATAGTCACAGCCTGAGTACACAATCATTGGCAAGATACTACCACGCTATCAGAGACACATGGTAAGACTTTTAATTCTGGCTGAGTCTTTTATATTTTTCTAATGATATTTTGTGACTTAATAGAATATTAATAAATTCATGATGTTCAAACTATTATGTGTCATGCTAAATCTAAGGAAATGTATTAATGAGGACATAGCTAAAGAACTTAAAAATATTTTTGAAACAGTCCTATTACCGTATGTATATGCTAGTACCCTTGGAAAGCCTCATTCACTTACATTCCATCCTACCAAGAGTTTTAAAAGTAAAGACATAATGTGAAGAAAGTTACCTTTGTGATTTGAGTTAATAACCTAATATGATAAAGCAGAAAAAAAAAACAAGTTATATAATCAGAATGGCCAGATAATAGCATGTTCATCAAATGAAATAAGCAAAGTATATTCAGAGACACACCACAGGGCATCTCCATCAATAAGCATGAATATTGAAGCCTCCCCGAAGCAGCCAATGTGTCAGAAGTTGACTTCACTAGGCCTAAAATTTGATTCCATGCTGCCATGTCAAGCTGGCTTTCCTACTCATCCATTATTCTGCTGTTTTGTATACAGTGAAGAAAGTGTTCACATGTAGATTAATGTTCTCATGCTCCATCTGGCTCTTCACTGGATTCTGAATCTGTAAGGGTGAGAGTCAGATGTCCATGCCAAGCCTGTAACTATGCAAAGGACACAGCAGCTGGCTGTTTTATTGTTTGTCCTAGAATCTCTGCCACTCTCATGTAAAGAAAATAAGGTGATGGACATTAATCTCGGGGCAAAACATGAATGAAATAAAATAAAATATCACCATCATCTCACTTCCATGCACACTTAGAAATAGTGAAGAATTGATTCCAGTGTAGGGACAAAAAATATTCTGCAAGTAGAAGAAATTATTCTTACAAAGGTTCATGTCAGGAATGGATGAATTGTGCACACAAAGTGAGACACTAAGCTAACCACCCAACCAAAAGGAATAGAATGAGTACTTTAAGGAGTATCTTTTCAAAAAAAAATTCTCAGAACTAGATTTTATATGATGTGAAATCTCTAAATAAAATAGATTGGTACAATTTGGGGGTCAGCCATATACTCTAAGATCAATGCGGAATACCAAGTGATTTCAATTCCTCTCACACACTTCGTGTGACTGCGGTATTTTCTAAAGAGATTTACTCATTTTTTATGTGCATAGGTGTTTTGTCTGTATGTGTATCTGTGTACTACATGCATGTTTGGTGCCTGCAGAGGCCAAAAATGGGTGTTTGATCCATGGAACTGGAGTTACAGAGAGTCGTGAGCTGCACATGTCAATTTGTGTTGACAGCAAATATCTATTTCCTTAGACCATGGAAACAAAGTATTCTTGGGTATTTATGACCTGTGTCCCACCTGCCGTCACACAGTGCAGTTGCCATAATGTTTGGTGAGCACTAAGAATCATGGCATTTTCCTAATCAAAAGGCCTTGTCTGGTTATACAGTCAGTGGCAGGAAAAGACACTGGAAAAAACAACACATTTCAACTCATTAGCCCCATGCATGACTATTTGTACTTTTTCCTTTTTTGAGTGATTAATTTGGATGTGTTCTCTCTCATGTTATAATCATGTTAAAAACATATTTGAACATGATGGATATGGTAGTTTGAATGTAACTGGCCCCTATTATCTCAAAGAGAGTGGTACTATTAGGTAGCATGGCTTTGGTGGAGTGGGTACTGCCTTGTTGGAGGAAGTGTGTCACTGTGGGAGCGGGCTTTGAGGTTTCCTATGCTTAGGATACCACCCAGATGACTTCCTGTTGCCTGGAAGATGTAAGATTCTCTGCTACTCTTCCAGCCTGCATGCCTTCTTGCTCCCCACTATGATGATAATGGACTGGACCTCCAAAACTGTAAACAAGCTCCCTCAATTAACTGTCTCCTCATAAGAGTTGCTGTGGTCATGTTATATTTTCACAGCTATAGAAACCCCAACTAAGACAATGGGTTCATGTTCAATTTCTTTGTAATAGAAGCAAACTCTTTCTTCCAAAATCCAACTTGTGATATTCATTGCAAGCCAGGCAAATAGGATGACAGTATTTTTCTGACTATGGGGTTAATAAGATGCACTTCAGTGTTAGCCTTCTTTACAGTTCTGTACAAAGCTGCTTTGCTTTTAATTACTGCTGAGTAGATTTTCCTTGAATGGAGCTTAAGGGGCCATGCAGAGAGCCAATAAATTGATAGCCATCTCTGGCTGTGTTAAGCATTGCTCATAAGAATAGCATATAAAATTGAATTGGCCCTATATAGAAATATATGGAGATGAAAAAAATGTGGCTATACAATTTTGAATGGAATTTTTCAAGTATGCACAGCTTACTCCACTTGCATAGCTAATCATTTCTTTCTCTCTCATTGCCGTTCCTTCTGTGTCAAGTGGCTATGACAGAGACAATAGCATTAATGTCCAACTCTGCCTCTGCAGTGTTGATTCCTAAAGCTGGCAATAGTTAAAACAAACAAACCACAACAAAACCGGCACATGAAAACACAATACTCCAAAGATCAATTCACATGTCTTTATTGAGAGTAAAAATGAAGACAAGAAATTTTGGATTAAATCTGCTGAAGTCTGTGTGGCTTTAATGGTGTAAATGTCATGCCAACAGCATGGGTAGCACCAATTTTCATGTGCCATTCCTCGTCAAATGTTAATTACTCAGCTCTTAGGTGTCCTGTAAGCACAGCATCTACAGTGATATTTATTAAGACAAGATGTATCTTAGAAGTCAAAGTCTCCACTGAGAAGGAAATATTCTTAAAATGACTTGATTTCCTCCCCAAGTTCAATCCTTTCTATGTGATACCATTAAGAAGGAACTCCACTGAGTGGCTACTTTATGAAGATCCAGATGTTTTCTTTTTGTCCTAGCAATGCACGTTTGAGATTTAGGGATCAAAGTTTATTCAGTTTATGGCATTTCAGGAAACTGTGTATGGTTTTACAAAAAGGACTTTTAATCCCAACCTGTGAAAGACTAACTAAGTCAAGAGAAGCAAAAGTTCAAAACCATCTTGGGGTATGTGGTAGTATTCTGTCTTTTCCATGGCACCCCCTCCAAAAAATGTGGAAAAGTTGGTACAAGAGAAACTTCTAAGCCTTTTGAATTACAAAAGTGATGTGGGATTCCCCTCTGTTTGCTGTGAATACCATTGGTTAATAAAGAAATTGTCTTGAGCCTATGATGGGGTAGAGTAGAGGTAGGTGGGAAAAACTAAACTGAATACTGGAAGAAAGGAGGTGGGTGGAATCAGAGAGAAGCCATGTAGCCCTGCCAGAGATAGACGCCAGAACTTTACCCGGTAAGCCACAGCCTCATGGCCACACACAGATTAATAGAAATGGGTTGAATTAAGATGTAAGAGGTAGCCAATAAGAAGCTAGAGCTAATGGGCCTAGCAGTGATTTAGTTAATACAGTTTCTGTGTGGTTATTTCCGGAATCTAGGTGGCTGGGAAACACGTGGCCTCCCACTACACAAAAGAATGCCATATTAAAGTTCTATCAGTAAGGTAAGCTTGTTGGAATATTTCAATTACCAAATCTTGAAAAACATTCTCAAAGTTACATATTTTACAAGTCATATGAAAGGCTAAGCTTTCTTTGCTGTGAGTGGCTTGGAACTTTCAAGTAGTGTTATAACACCCACTCACAGAATCAAGGCAGAAGTGCATTTTTTAGTCAGTGTTGAATCCATGACTAATTTCCATAATTTGACCCAATTCCTCTTGATATAGTTTCAGAGAATTTACGCTTCTTTTAATGTTCACCCAAGCAAGGAAGAATTATGAAAATAGCCTCTCAGAAAAATGTCCATTAATGCATTATAAAGGCAAAGTTTGGACACTAGCTGTTTTGACTTACAGTTAAGTTTAGAGAAGGGACTGCCCTTCTCTATTGCGGCGAATGTAGCAGTTCTAAAGAACAGGAATGCGCACACATGGTTCATGTGAAAATGAAAGCAGCGAGAGTTTCTGAAATTCTATGCGAGCCGTACTAAAGATGATCAGTACAAGCTCACGGGGCTCTCCCAGGACAGCAGCACTGCATTCGAGGGTTTTGTAACACAAATGGATTCTGTATAAAGAATAAAGCCATTTGGATACATAATGTACCCAAACATACTGGATAATTTAAACAATAGAAATGCATTGAGATTTAAATTTTGTCCTTCCAAAACCCGATCTTAAAGTTTTAGTCTCTAGTATCTCAGAATGTGAACATAATTAAAAATATAATATAATAATATAATAATAAATATAATATTATTTATTTGTATTATACTTTTTATATTATTTTTATATATTTATATTAAATAATTATATTATTTATTAATTATATTAATTAATTACTTAAGAAGAGATGATATAGTAGTTAATACAATGGGACCCTAAAATGACCTTAGTATGTGTGAATAATAGGGAAATTTTAATCTGTGTCCATCAAGACCATGCTGTGTGAAGATGAAGATAGATATGAGTGATGTTTGTAGTCAGTTAATGCCAAATATTCTCAAAAAAATCCTAAGTGTTAGCAAGAGACATGAACCAGATATTCCCTTTTGGCTCTTAGAGAAATCAACAGAGCCCTCCTGGTAGCCTCCAGAATCGGCACAATGCTTTTCCTTTGCTTGGTTAAAATGACTCAGTTTGTTTAAATAACCCAGCACTTTGTTATGACATCCCCAGGAAATTTATACAGTGTGCTTTTAAAATTAAAAGACTAACAGCTACATTTTCTAAGAATGAGGTGATGTTTCCCACATCCTCCTTGTGTGAGTTTGAAGAATCTCCAAACCAAGCTTCTAAGCTGACCATGAAGAGCCACCAGGCTTCTCAGAAAGTTCCATAAAACCCAGGGGCTTTCAAGAGTGTTTAGTCAATCCAGCTGCCCATGACATTTCAGGGCATGGGGAAAAAGAGAAATCTTGGCCAGAATGTGCCTTGAAGGGCCCCTAGCATGCCTTCCAATAGAGTCTTTACCCCCACCTGAAACCTCATGAACAGTCTTACTATTCATGTTGATATTCGAAATGCATCCAGGGAAAGAATAAGCCAAAAGCATCCACTATCCCAAGAATAACAGCCTCTTTCCATATACTAAAATATAAGCTACATTCATGCAGATCCCTATGTATAAATGACAGATATTTGAATTGAATGTCTTAACCATGGTGGCTACTGTTTCAAACCCTTTGTTTACCCATGTGTTCTCCAGAATGAAAGGAAGAAAAGCAGGTTTAGAAGTTGGGAAGGCAGAGCTTTCCATGAGACAGAGACAGAGTGTGTCCCAGAATTGACTATAAAACATAATTTGAAGGATTATTATTTAGTTGGGAAATATCCTAGGTTTATACAAAGACCATCTTTCAATCTTTCTGGGGGCAGAGTGCAGTACGAGCTTCCCTTTACCTCGATAAGCACAATTAATGGGTGACCTAGGTAAGACATGAGTCAGTTTTTGTGACTTTTATCATTGCTCTGACTGAAGAATTCAGGCATAAAAAAAAAAGATTTCTTTTGCTGGCAGTGTTAGAGTGTTCAGTGCACCTTGGCAGGGAGGGTTTCCGTACAGAGTAGTTCATGTCATGGTGAGACAGGAAGTAGAGAAATCTGGGGTTAAGTGGACTTCTCCCTTACCCCTTTTATTCTTTCTAGGTCCCCAACCATGTGTACTTTCTAGGTACACAACCATTATGTTGGGGTTACCCTCTTCAGTTAATCCCATAACAACACAGAGAAAGGTATCACCCAATCTCTTGGGTGATCCTAAATTCAGTCAGGATGACAATGAATAGTAGCAATCACAAGTCTACCCTTTTGTTGATTTGATAGGCAAATATGTCATTTAAAAGAATAACTTCCCATGACTAGTCCTTAAGAGACTCATGCCCACCTTACAAAGCAAAACACATTTAGTCCATAGCCCTAAGCATTCCAATGTTGCCTCCAGAATTTCAGTTGAAAGATTTCTGATGCTTAAGTCAAAATCTGAGTTGTATGCCCTTTAAAATAAAAAAAAAACACAATTATATCCTTCCAATACACAATATCACAGAGTCAAGATTTCAGCTCTGAAAGGGAAGAATGGGGGCACGGGAAGGGGAGAGGAATAGAAAGCAAGACTGAAAACCAGCAGCATAGACTCACTCATGCCATCCTGGGCAAATGGTGGAGGGCTGCACGTTCCAAAGGAGATGGCGGCCTTGTCTCTGTGGCCTGGCACTCACACATTCTATTTGACACTCATACCTTGTGTTAGCTTCTTTCACACATGCAGCTTTCCTCAGCAGAGAGCCCACGTTCTTGGCACTTCCAACACCCTCCGGTTTTTAAATGAAGCTTAAACTTCATCTGTACAGATCGCAGAGGCTCCACACAGGACCCTGGTATATCTTCCTAGGCCTTCTGAAAACTGTAAGGTGAAAGCCTCCAAGGTCCCATAACTCTTGCATTCTGCAGGCTATAAAACAATACCAATGTGGACAGTATAAAGACTATTAGGCCATGGCTGGTCTAATTGGAGTCTGGTCAGTCGAACATGAAATAACTTCTAAGTGATCAGGGAACCTCCTTGGTCTGTCTTATTAAGGGAACGTCCTTTAAATAAGACTTATGTATCCCAAGGGAACTTAAATGGAGTCAAGTTCATCAATCATCTTATCCCATTGTCTACTATTGTTACTTATACAGAAGATTTTCTGCATCTAATGGATTATTGAAATTGTTCTCACCTTTAATTTTCTTTTCATCACTTTGCCAGTACAAAGCAGTTCCCTAAAGTAGTCAGGTGGAATACAGATCCAGGGCATTTTGAGTTCATTATCTCAGTCTTCTGTGTGCTTTGGGCAATTTCCTTAACTTCTCCAAGCCTCATTGTCCTTATCTATAGAATAGGAATAATAACTCCTGTTACACAAGGTTGCTTTAATTATCAAGTTTATGTAGAGGCCTAATATTTACTGAAGAGTCAATATATGGCAGATTTGGAATCTTTTCAGAAATTGTAATCTCAATTTCAAAGCTGTTGCCATTAATTGAAGAGTAGCAGGATATGGGTGGGTAGTTTTGCAATCTACTGAGTAAGTGCAAGTCATTCAAGATTTAACAGCAGATATACAAAGGTTATTTACCTCTTGGCACACCATCAAAGTTTCATTCTGAAATGGATGTCATTTAGAATAGACTTCCTTGTGTGCTTTGAGAAGAAAGTTGTGAGATCCTACAAATGAACGACTATCTTTAATAAGCTGAAACAAATGAAAAATTCTGACTCTGAAGACTGAACAGACATAGAAGCAAGGAGAAAATGAATGGGTGATAAAGAAGAAAATACATAGTAATGCATATATGTAATTAAAAATTTAATGTATATGGGTGTTTTGCCTATATGCATGCCTGTGCACCTTCCACCTGCAGAAGCCAAAAGAGTATGTAGGGTTCCCTGGGATTGACACTTTAGACAAGTTGTTAACTATCATATGAGTGCTGGGAATCTAACCTGGGTCTACTGGAAAAGTGGCCAGTGATCTTAACTGCTGAGTCATCTCCTCCAGTCTCTACAATTGAGTTTAATTCTACTTACATTCTATTTAATTCTATCTAAAAATAGAAGTCTGTGTTTAAATGTTTATCCTGTGACCGTGTTCCTCGTGTTACCTGTAAGTTTGCGGAGCATTGCTTCTCATGCAGAACTAATATGGCTTAGGAGATATTTTATTCTCATGCAGAACTAATATGGCTTTAGGAGATATTTTATTCTCATGCAGGACGAATATGGCTTAGTAGATATTTTATTCTCATGCAGAACTAATATGGCTTAGGAGATATTTTATTCTCATGCAGAACTAATATGGCTTAGGAGATATTTTATTCTCATGCAGAACTAATATGGCTTTAGGAGACATTTTATTCTCATGCAGGACGAATATGGCTTAGTAGATATTTTATTCTCATGCAGAACTAATATGGCTTAGGAGATATTTTATTCTTCTTGCATTAGTCACCCTTTCATTCTTGTAATAAAATCCCAGAAGTTATCAACTTACAAAAAGGAAACGTTTTGGCTCATGCCTTCAGAGATTTTATTCTATAGTCATTGGCTTTATTGTTTGGGGGTGAGGAGGAACATCAGGGTGGAGGAGTTTGGCAGAGCAAACTTCATCTCATGATGGCAGGAGTAAAGCAGGAAAGAAAAGGGGCTGGGTTCTCAGTAGTCTTCTTAAGGGGATACTCCAAATGACCCAACTTCTTTCCGCTAGGAAAGGTGCTGTCTCCTAGTTTCCCAACAGAATTGTCTTGTAGAATATTATTTTAAGATGTGTTACATTGTTTATGCTATGGAACATTTGTTTTTATGATGCAAAGATGTGTTGCATTCTTTTATGTTGCATTTGCTTAACTCTGTAAAGCTGTGTTACTTTGCCTTTCTTAAACAACTGATTGGTCTACTAAAGAACTGAATGAGCAACAGCAAGGCAGGAAAAAGGGTAGGCAGGGCTGGCAGGCGGAGGGGAATAAATAGGAGAGAAAAAGAAGATCTAAGAGCAAGAGAGTCCAGGAAGAAGAAAAGAAGGGGCCAGCCACCCAGCCACATTGTCAGACATAGAATAAGAAGGAAAGAAAAGATATACAGAACTACAGAAATGGAAAAGCCCAGAGGCAAAAGGTAGGTGGGATAATTTAAACTTAAGAAAACCTGGCAACAAACAAACCAAGCTGAGGCCAGGCATACAGAAGAAAGAATAAGTCTCCCCATGTGATTTATTTGGGACTTGGGTGGTGGGTTCCCCAAAGAGGCAAAGAGCCAAAAGAGTAAAAAGTAACTAACTACAGATATATGAGAAAGTCTTTAGTGTATGGGACTGTAGAGGAGATTGTTATCCAATAACAACAGCCCTAACACTGGGCATGTTAGCACACACCTATAATCCTAGCATTTGAGAGGCTGAGACAGGAGGGTTGCTATGAGTTTGAGACCAGTCAGGGCCTCACAGCAGGTCCCTGTCTCAAACCAACCACCAGCCAACCAGTCAACGTACCTTGTAACTGTCCTTAAAGAAAACTCACAGAACTTCAATGTTAATATATAAATCTTCAAACTTTAATCATCTCTTACTGTTTCACTGCTTTAATTTCTATATACATTATTTATTCACTGATTGACATATGTGTCTCACTTTTGCTTTCTAAATATAACACATAATAGTAATTCTACCTATATGATACCATCAATATTGTTAAAACATCTTGTATGACCTTTTCAAACTTTTCTCATTCCGCTTTCTCTTTCTTGGTAAATCACATGGACTTTGCCCCACTAGTCAAACTTTAGAAGAAAAAGTAATTTGAATTGGAAATTCTTATCATATCTTTCTGAGATGTCACTTTATCATGTAACTTTGTATGGTTTGGGGGTCCCTGTGTATTTATTCCCCATTAGGAAGTAGAGTAACAAAGTCTCAACACATGCTTATTCTTCTTACTCATTACTTCATATGGGATTAATTAGCATTCTTCACTGTGGCTTTGTAGGTTTGCCCCAGCACTTAATGTAAAGGATACTGATATTTTTTAAGGGTCCTTTAAAAATGTAATGATCATTTCCAGGAGTACATGGTGTAGGAGGTCCTTCTGCATTTGTGTTGCTTTCATTGGTTAAATAAAGAAACTGCCTTGGCCTTTTGATAGGGCAGGACTTAGATAGGCGGGGAAAAGAGAACAGAATTCTGGGAAGAAGGTAGTGTGGCAGCCACCATGATTCTCCTGCGCAAGACTGATGCTGGTTAGAAGCTTTCCCGGTAAGCCATGACCTCGTGGTGAACACAGATTAATAGAAATGGGTTAGATCAAGAGTGAGAGTTGGTCAAGAAGAGGCTAGATATAATGGGCCAGGCAGTTTTTTAAATGAATACAGTCTCTGTGTAATTATTTCAGGTATAAGCTAGCCGGGCACTGGGAACGCAGCAGGAGTGGGGTGGCAGGGACCAAAAGCAGGCTCTCATCATTATTACAAGTACAGTCTGGGAATCTGTGAAAACAGAATAGTCTGAGTCTAATATTTAGAACATCAGTCAACTGAAGAAGGTCAAAAAGAATCTTAAATTGTCAATTTTCCATTCTTCATTGAAGAAATCTGCTGTAAAAAAACTGACTGACATAGGCAAAATGTGCTGAGAAACTGAAGAAAGAAGATAGATGCAAGGTTGCACAGGAAGATATTTTGTTGATAACCTACTGACAAGGTCAAGAGAAGGTGCCAGACCAGTATACTCCTATATCATAGTTGAGAAAGATAGATGCTGGCCAGGGTAAAAGAGATTTTTATTCAAGTTGGAATGTGTTCGATTTGTATTGTGTTGCCAGACACATCCCTGCCACTCATGACACCAGGTCCACTTTGACATCTCTCCACATTAATCTTTTGTTTGCTTAGCTATAGAATTCAGAGAGACTACATTTGGGAAAACAGCCAGGGTTACTCTTTTTGTCTACACTCAGATCAGGCTAGATGCTTATAGTACCAAGACAGCACTCAGTTAATTGAGTGAAAATCCTCAAAAACTAGATGTTATAACACCATGTGTCTTGTTTTCTCTTCTTGTTTTTTTACCATGATTGACTTGAACATGAAGGATGTTATTGCCCTCAAATGGCTATAGGTTTCCTCAAATAGGCATTCTTCTTACTTGATAAAATTGAGTTTTAAAATTAATATCTTCACCATCTATGCATTCATCTATCACAATATAAAGGGTACAATATACACTGACTTGCAAATTGTTTCCTATAGTAAAAATAATTTTCACAAAAAATAATAGGGACAAAATGTGAGTCTTATTAAGTCATGGAAATAAGAGTAATATATGACAGCCTTACAAAAACCCCAGAATGGATAAAAAGAAAAATACTGATAATATCAAGTATTCATTAAAACTGTGAAGTATTGGAGACATGATTATCTCTACATAGGGATACCTTATATATGATAATTAAATTTCTCACATTATGTAGTTACAGAATTATACGCATATTCAGAGTACAGTAGCATAACTTATAATAATCTCAGTGCAGAAACAATTCTTATATCCTTCAAATGTAAATGGGGTACAGTCATACAAAGGGAGTTGAGGAAACGGACAGCTGTTTCTCCATAAGTAGCATAAGAAACCTTAGAGAACAATGTTGAGCAAAGGAAGTAGATGCCAAACTTACTGTATAGTATGCATATAACTTTCATGAGACAAAGCTTATCCACAGTGTTACAAGTTTACCTTTTTAACTGTACTACTATTATTTCTGTAGCCAGAAAAACTCAATCTAAAGTTCATATTGATAAATGAACAAACAGCTCAGAAAATTGGTATTTAATACCAACAGGAGCTATTTTGCTGTATATATTTGAAAATGTAACTTATAATAATTGAAACAACTTTAAATTGGCTTATTGAAACACAGATAAAATTTTCTGTAAAAGATGATGAATTCTTGAAGATTTAAATATTATAATTTTCAAATCATAAATAATTTACTCAAGCAAAATATGAATTGCTATATGAAATTTTTTGTCAATTTTAAATTGCATATATTCAATTAAATAAGTTTGAGGGATTACCATGAATTAAAGCCCATCATAGAGGGCAAGTTTCAGAATGTATTTTTGTCTTCCAAATGCCTACATCCTAACTTCTTCCCAAAGTAACTACTATTAGGCTTTTGACACCATACATTATGTTGAATTGTATATAATGAATAAATTATATGGATTATTTTGTACATATGTTCTATATATGACATCATGTTTGAGATGCATCAACGTAACAGTAAAATTAAAATATTTTGCAAATGGAGAGTTTTTAGCATTTTGTTATGTGTAGTAATAATAAAAATTGGAAGAAAACATGGTTGTCATATGGTTATTTCTACTATTCAATCCTTGGTGGAAATCTCAAGTTACTGCAACTGAGTTAATTAAACTCAGCTCAGATTAAAACTTGTATAAAATTAAAAGAAATAAATAACCATGAAAATCTGTTCAACAAATATGACAGAAAATACCTATCACACGTTATGTATAAAGAACTTCCATTAATTATTGAGGTAAACAAGCAAAACTAATGGAACAAAAAATTAGGACATTGATTTATATACAGATATAAAAGTAAAGCAACCACATTCCTTTTATGTATCTAATCAGCAAATATATTTAATTTATCAAACATCTTAAGATAATAATCTGCATTTCAGTCAAATATCTATATATATAGGTGTTTGATAACACTTTCAGCAATGTAGAAACTTAATACTAAAAAGAATAGCCCTAAAAAGAATGGCATACTAAAAAGAATGACAGAGCATCCTGAAAAATAATACAGTTACTAAATATCTTAATGGATATTTGATCATAAAGAGCAGTCTCAGAAGTATAATGTAGATCACAACGCATAAAATTTAAGACTCTGTCTTTCATATGTGCACTTATAAAGAAATGTTTACAAAAAGATTTGCTGGAATAAACATCAGCGTGATGGTTCCGATGACCTGGATACATTCAGGAAGCTTCAAGATGGTCTTTAAACTTTATTGATTTACTCTTTTTCATATTCTTCCTTGAGCTTTTGTAAACCTCTCATTTGGTGGACACATATGCACAGACCTGTACCATTAAAGCAAAGATTAGAGAAAGGGAATTGGTGTGGGAGGTCCTTCTATCTATGGAAAACTAAACTGAATGCTGGGAGAAGGAAGGAAGAGTAGAGAGAACCATGGAGTTGCTGCTAGAGACAGATGCTGGAACCTTGCCAGTAGGCCACAAGCCTCATAGTAAAATATGAAATAATGGAACTGGGTTAAATTAAGATATAAAAGCTAGCCAATAAGAAGTTAGGGCTAATAGGCCAAGCAGTGAATTAATTAATACAGTTTCTGGAAAATGATCAAGCTACATACAACAAGTTGGTGCCCAACATGGTTGACTAAGTCCATGTAAAACCTGAGAAAGCTTAAAAAGTAATTCTACACACACACACATACACACTTACACAAAGTTAAGCACAGCTTAATGATGTGGCTCCTTTAAGAGAGGTCTTTCTGATTCAGCAATAGCAGGAAAAAGCCACATGGTTTTGAAATGGCTGCTTCCTGAGCCATGCTGCCAGCGTAAACTTGGCTCTTTCAGGAAGCCAAGCATTTAAATGGGGTTTCTGGGCAGCATGCTGCAAATTACTTGGTGGTAGCATGGGCCAACTGGTTATCAGAGTTGAGGTGGTGAAGATATATCCCACCCTGCAGTCTCAGAGGTGGTGAACGGACTTCCATTATGTCAGACTGGGTGGAGCAAACAGGCAGAGCCATATTTCCCCTAGCAATGCTGCCACTTAAGTTTATAAGAAGGGTTTAGCATTTTAAGAAGCACTTCTGGTCAGAAAAGGATTGCAGATATGCAATAAAGACAAATCCAGATTTTAAAAACAGACCTCCAAATTGGGTCACAGTGTTAGATAAATGTATTTAGGCTTGGGAGAGAGGAAAAAAAGAGTATAGAGAGTAAGAAAAGAAGTAAATTGTTTTTAAAAACAAAGTCTTTAAAGAGACAGAGTATAGACAGTCAGGGATTAAAAGGAATAAAATAAATAAGTCACTTAAGATAAAAATACACAGAGAGTCTGGATTATGTATATCATTGTATTTTCTTTGAATTTTTTTGACTTCAGAGAGATATTTGGTTCTGGGGGCTGCTAAGCTAAACAAACATAAAGGTATCTTGACTTCAAAATTTGGGTCTAAGGATATTTGGCTTTGGAAAAGAGATTTTTCTTTTGTTTCCACAAAGGATGAGAACCTGTGGAATCCTTCCAGACTAATGTGGTTTGAAGAACCAAGACCCCCTGAAAGGTTGCCTTGAGTACCCCTCAAATAATTACTTTGCTTAATAAAAAGCAGGAAGAGTTTGGAAAGAACTACGCCCAAATTCTCAAATATTGTTTATAAATGTTTGTTTACATTTAAAGGGAGATATGCTATAGATATGCTACAGAGATTTACATTGGTATGGATTATGGTTTATTGATACAAATTTAAGATATATATATATATATATATATATACACACACACACACACTCTTGATTAAGTTATTGTGTTTGTGTAGGTCAGTTACTAATGTAATATATAATTAATAAGTATAGGTTAATAGATAATTATCTATAATAGTAAAGCTTATAGTCATGTTAGTTAGGTTTTCTAGATATACAGAGAGATATTTCAGATGGATAGGCATTCTTCAAACCTTTCAAAGACCACAGAATATGTCATTTAAAATGTTTAAGAACTTAGACTTTTCATGACAGTGAGACACATCTGCTCCTGGTAGCACCAATAGTTTTGAGAGGAAGATGGGCACTGAAGAGGCTCCTTATGGAGTTTGCTAGCCATTTGGGCAGGAAACTGCTTTTGTCTGGACTGCTTGATGGTATGCTATATGAACTGGACTTGCAGGATCCACAGAGAAATGACTGCTGAACTTGCCTAAAGGTGAGAAGGTCCTTCGGAGTTTCTGCTTCATAAAAGAGTTGCTAGATATTCTACAAGACACAGATAATGTGACTGACAAACTGCCAATATAGGTAGAACTGTCTTTGAAATGTCCTGCTTCATGGAAAAATCTGCTGAATACTATGGGCCTGTAGGCTGAAGATGGATGCCCCAGTAGTACAGAAGAACTTTGGGTGGCTACCCAGGCAGTGAGATGTCTCTGTCAATTCTAAAGCTTTTAAAGTTCTTACAATGCACTTCCTGTTAACTTAGGTAATATTATATCCTTCGGGAGTCTTTGATGGAGTTGAAGAATATATAGTTATAGTTTTTCTTAGTTATGCTAAAAGATAAAATAGATAAATATTGTAACTTTAATTCTTGCTTGATACCTGTTGTGTTATATATAATTTTACTATATTAAAATTAAAATCTTCCTTTTCATTTAACCAAAAAAGGGGAAATGGTGTGGGAGATCTTTCTGTCTACATGTTGCTTTTATTGGTTAATGAATAAAAAAACTGCCTTGGACTGTTAATAGGGCAGAGTAAAGCTAGGCAGGGAAAACTAAACTGAATGCTGGGAGAAGGAAGGCAGAGTAGAGAGAAGCCATGGAGCTACCACTGGAAACAGATGCCAGAACCTTATGGGCAGGCCATGACCCTCATGGTAAGATCTAAAATATTGGAAATGGGTTAAATTTATATGTAAAAGCTAGCCAAGCTAGTTAGGGCTAATAGGTCAAGCAGTGATTTAATTAATATAGTTTCTGTGTGGTTTTTTCAGGAGTCTGGGCAGCTGGGAAGCCAACAAGTGGCCTCATACTACAAGGAATGTCTGAGAATCATCCTGTAGAGGAGGAAGATATAGTGTAAGTTTACTTAGTCAGAACTGAAGCCCAGCAGGGGTTTTCTCTTTCTGGAGTTCATCTTGTGATTGTGTCCACTTGTAACGTTTGGCACAAACTTCAATTTTCCTAGGTCTTTTTTTTTCTCTACATGGCACACACACTGGAGACAATGGATTAAATTTTTGCCCTTGAAGACAAATATGAAGTTAATCAACATATTTCATACATGTTCTAACAAGGTGACACCACAGAAAGAGTCTTGTATACCTCATACTATAATGAATTTTTCATCTGTCTTACAGAACAGATTATTATTCATAGAGAACATTAGAAGATAAATTTATCCTTAAGTGAGGACAAAACTCTCTGGTTATTGAAGGAAAGGTTGATGTCTACAGATATCATATGCCTTCTGAACTCACTTCAAATGTATTGAGGTCTGATAACCTGGCAGCAGGCTCCCTCCGGAAAGCAGCCATTAGCTCTTTGCCAAGGTCATCAGTCTTCCCTGATAAAAAGACTGTGCCTGGCCTGGGACCAAGAACTATGTTCCCCTGAATGAAGGACATAATTCACTGTTTTGTTAACTTTTTAAAGGTTTTTATGAGGTCACGAGCTCCAGTGTAGATTTGAGGATTCATTTGATAAAAATTCAGTTCATTCATTAATCAAACAAAGAGGGTAAGTAATTGTTACAATCTAATCTAAAAACCATAAATTCCAACTGAACCACCCAGGTATCAATGTCCCTGATTCATTCTCATGGATTCTTAGTCATGTATTTATTGTTTTTTTCAGTTAATAAAACAATGACTAATAAACAAATACACTCCTTTGAAAGCAAACATTCCACGTTCCCAACGGTGCTCCTTGGGACTGCAAATCCACTCCTTCTTTGAAAGCAAACACCCCATGTTCCCAATGGTGCTCCTTGGGACTGCTCTTTAAGCACTTGCTTCCAGGATCTGAGATTAGAATATTTAAGCTTTCTCATTTCCTATTAAACACTCTCTACATAAAGATGCCATGACTCGTGGTGGGAAAATAAGCCAACTACTTAGATACATAGCTATGTATTTAGTAAGTGTACTTATTCTGAAGGACAGGATGAAGCACCAGGCCAGTAGCTGGGTGCTCCACACTCTCCCTTTTTCTCCTTTAGTGCACTGCTTTGAAGCTGTGGGAATCTTTTGGGTCACATTACTGGCTTTTGTCCTTATTTATCTAAATTTCCCTTGGCAGTCACTTTGCCTCTACATTGCTTTGCTAAAACAACAACAAGAACAATGAACTGTAACAAAATACCATCCTAATCCCCATCCTTATCTACATAACAAGCAATTACAAAATGCTGCAAAATTCTCCATGCCAAATTAAATCCAGCACTCAAGGCATACACTATAACTTGGTACACTCTTGGACCTTATTTGAATTTTAAAAATACAAATGCCTGTCTCATCTTTATTTCTCATATTTTTACACTATTTTATGTAAAATATAATGAACATCTGGGAGAGAATCCAGCCATGATTACCCAATGGAATCCATTTTCATGTTACCAAAAACAGTTATGTGGTAAGTAAGGCATTCTATAATGTGTCACCCTGTCCAGGCTTAGTTTGCTCCTGTGCACTATTTGATGATCACCAAGTTTCCTCAGTAGCCTCAAATCCCTGTATCTCTGTGATTGGCTGGAGGAAACCAGCAACAGGAAGGTCAACAAAGCATCTCCCCTCCTCTAAGTGTGGTGGCCACTTCTCTTTATGGCAACCTTGTTTTTTATATACAGTCCCTTACCTTGAACACATCTATTGTAACATTTCATTTTCAAATCATTTTTGCCTTCTTGTTTGTGGGTTTCCTGGCAGAATAGGATGTTATTGATGTATATCTCGTATCATGAAAATTTAGGATCCTTACTAAATACTAGGAGTTTGAGTGACGATATGATTGGTCACAGTCTAAACTGAGATCTACATAGTATGACTTGTGTCCTACATAAAGGTTTTTTTTTTTTTTTGGAGCATGGTATGTCCTTTCTCAGAACAGTCATTAAATAGTTGCAAGAGACCACATGAACTTTCTGGGTTCATGGTGTAGGAGGTTCTTTTGTATCTTTGTTGCTTTTATTGGTTAAATAAAGAGACAGCCTTGACCTTTTGATAGGGCAGCCCTTAGGTGGGCGTAGTAGACAGAACAGATTGCTGGGAAGAAGGGAAGTGTGGCAGCCGCCATGTTTCTCCTGCCTGAGATAGACGCTGGTTAGACTCATGCCTGTAAGCCACAGTCAAGTGGCGATACACATTTATGGAGCTGGGTTAAAATAATATGTAAGATTTAGCCAATAAGGGGCTGGAGATAATGGGCCAGGCAGTATTTCAATGGATACAGTTTCTGTGTAATTATTTTGGGAGTTAAGCTAGCTGGGTAGGATGGAACAAGGGGCCCTGCACTGGGCGGCTGGGAGCCAGGCACTGGGAATGCAGTGCATGCCTCTTACTACAGGTTCATTTTCAGAAAAGTTCACTGGTGACTGGTGCCTGATTGAAAACATGAGAGATCATTTTTCTAAGAAACATCATAGGAACCCAGCATCACAATGCTAACCTCAGTCTATACATCCCTCTATACACATCTCTTTCAAAATATGTAACACCATGCCAGGCATGATGAGACATGCCTTTAATACCAGTGCTCTGAAGGCAGAGGCAGGCAGATCTCTGTGAGTTCAAGGCCAGTGTGGTCTTCTTAGCAAGTTTAAGAATAGCCAGGTCTATGTAGAGAGACCCTGCCTCTAACCAAACAAAAATTATTTGAAGCTCTACTGAAATTTATCTTTAACACTCAATCCTGAGAATATAGTAAGAGTTCTAATAATCTTCCATTATGTGGTCAGTTGTTTCTTCCACACTGTTACCTACTTACATCTTGGGAGAATTTTGATAACTGTTTGATATACATACCAAAGTTATATTTTGTTATAAAAAATTTTTAAAAATTGTAGAATATTTTTAAAGTTGATATCTAAAATATCTCATTAGAAATTTAGATAGTTACAGAAGTTATGACTTTGTTGAGAGGTAATTATTTATAAAACTGTTACAGCCAGGAAAATGTACACAACACCATGTTTGGGACCCACTGTCATCTATAGGAAAAGAAGACTTTAGCCTCCATTCAAGATGGAAAAGGCCACGAGCGAACAGTCATTCCTTCTCTTCTCACCATGAGAACAAGCCAAAGTATCTAAAAAATCATGCTTTGTTCTTTAGCCCAGTAGGAAACTGATGCCGCTCAACCATGTGGTGAACTGAGACTCAAATCTAAAGGCCCCTCTGAGGAGAGGCAGGATTCAGACAAGCCCTTTGACCCCAATGGGAGCACTGAGCAATGGTGCTGCTACAGATGTGGGTAAAAGGGACACTTGATGGGTTCTTGAGTTTGGTGTGCTCCACAGGTGAGGCCTCTTTCACAAGCATATCTTTCCTTGGCTACCCACTGAATGCTTACAAGGAGGGTCTGGAAAGATGCTGGGATTTGCATGAAAAGGGACACAAGGCAACTTTAGGCATGATTTTTTACTTCTCCTGGTGGCTACACAGTTACATCTACCATAATTTATCAGAATCAACAGATGCTAAAACAGACTTTATTATGTGTAAACTTTTGTCAATGAAGTTTTTTAAAAGAGAAACTAGTCATTTCAAATCTAACTTGCCCAAATTAGAATCATTCATGTATAGTCTCCCCAATTCTCACCCTCTTGACTCCTTTTTAAAACAAAATGGTAACATTATGCAACTCTTAGGACCTGAAATCATTTTTGATTGTCTTTTTAATCTTCTTGATAGTCCACATCAAATAAGCTGGCTCTGCTTTGAAATATACTTGCTGTCAAAGATCAGATTTCCATGGGACATTTCTCACCTTAGCTTCTTTTATTATTTTCAGTTTCGTTTCTCTGGACAAGGCAAGCACCATATACTATATGAATCACTTAATGGGCCCCATGATTCTCTTTTTTTTACAATCCACACCTACCACAGCCATCTGATGAGGCATTAAGAGGTGAGTGGAATCATCCCTTCAGTTTTATACACCCTGTATTAGCTACTGTCCCGTGGCTGAGATAAATGACTGAGACGATTTATAGAAGAAAGTGTTTGTTTGGGACTATGAGTCCAGAAGGCTAGAGTCTATGCTAGGGGGACAAAGATTAGGTGACAGGAACTGGAAGGTGACAGTTCACGTCTTCCACACAAACATGAGACAGAGAGAGAACTGGGAATGGGATGTAGCTTTGAAGCCTCAAAGCCTTCCTTCAGTGATGAACCTCCCCCCAGAAAGGAGAACAATACAGGGATTTGAGGCTGATGAGAAATACTTTGTGACCAACAAGTCTTAGTTCTCTTTGTATAGGAGACAACTGAGGCCAGAATAAGGTGACACATTATTGAACATTTAGCTTTCCACATACATACATTTTATAAAAATAAAAATGTATTACATTTCACAATCTTGTATATCTCCTAAACTTACCTAAACACAGACATCAACTGGAGACCAAGAATATAAATGCCTGAACCAATGGGAGACATTTTCAAACCAAATATTTATAAATAATTTGGAGTATGAAAAGATCAATAACTTTACCATTAGTTCCAGTCAGTCCAGGTAAACATAACAAAATTCTATATGTTTGACGGGTAACACAACACAATTTCACTTATTTCCTTATAATTCTGGAAGCTGGAGGTCTGCCATCAGGGTTCTAGCCACATAAGGTTATTTCCCTTATGTGGCTTATTCTTTTCTTTTATTCAGATATTTAATCAGTAACTTTTCTTGACTATGCATTGCAAACAAAGGATACTAGGATTGTGTCCATAGCTAACACTGCATTTCTTGTCTTTAGGGAGAGAACTCAACACCAATGGGAGTACAAGCTATACCGTTTTGTGGGTGTGGGAGGAGCTCATTATGGCTCAGGTTTGCACTAAATGATTTTGGAAGGGATTCGGTGAAGCATGGTTTTACTTCTAGGTTGTAGGTCATCACTAAGCAAGGGCAAGTCTGTTAGACTCTTAATCTTTGGCTAGAAAGAGCCTAAATCTGTAAGGCACAAAAAGGATTGCGAGTCAGTTGCTGTCCTATTTGCTGCATAAAAGACATAGTTGTTTTTGAAATTTCCACAGCGTTTCTTTTCTGTACAATGGGAGACATTTTCAAACCAAATATCTATAAATAATTTGGAGTATGAAAAGATCAATAACTTTACATTGGACAATCTTGTATTGATGTTATTTGGCTTCATTTTTGTCTTGCTCTCACCCTGAGAGTGAGTTTGTCTGACTTCGTTTGTGTAAAATGTTTTGTGTTTGGAAAGAAAAGTGTAACATGAAGGGGCCGCTTGTCGGGGTTTTCTGTCCTGCCCAGTTCCTGCAGCCATTTAGCCCCTAAGAAAATCACACAGAGGTCTCCATAAGAATATAAACTGATTGGCCCTTATTATAAGAAGCCTTATAATCAGGCTTCTTATTAGCTCTTGTAGCTTATATTAACCCATTATTCTTATCTATGTTAGCCACATGGCTCAGTACCTTTTTTAGTGGGGCAGTTCACATCCTGCTTCTTCGGTGGTCTGGGCAGGACTGCAGGAAGGGCTTTCTTCTTCCCAGAATACTCCTGTTCTTATTGCTCCACCTTTACTTCCTGTCTGGTTTTCCCACCTATACTTCCTGCCTGGCTATCAGCCAATCAGCATTTATTTAAATCATGATTGACAGAATACAGACAAGTCTCCTGCACCACTTCCCCCTCTTTTTTTTTTTTTAAAAAAAAGAAAGATATCCATAGTCCATTTTTTGGAAATGTGGACATAGTATTCTAAGTACTTCCAGCTGGTTGGGGGCAATAATAATCTTATGGGGACCTAAAGGAAATTTAGAATTATGATCAAGTCCTGACTGGAGTAACCTTTGAGTCTTGATCATCTCAGGCAGCAGTCTTGAATCTGTTCTGGATGTAGAACTCAGACATCTGGGCCATCTGTTCCTACCGGAGATTTCTCAGTCTTCCTTGATCAAACCTGAGTTTTCTTAACTCAGAATGAATCCGCAGCCTCTCATTTCCTGTGGAAACAAAAGCAAAATCTCTTCTCCAAAGTAACATACATTTTGACTTCAATTTTGAAGTCAAGGTATTTTCAAAATACCTATCTTGGATTAATTCAGCAGCATTTATAAGCAAAAATCTTTTAGCAGCTGTTGCTCCTTCCTCAGCATTCAAACAATTCAAAGAGAGCATAATAACATACAGTATCCAGATTCTGTGTTTTCCATCTTTATGCGGCTTTATTTTAAACTCTATTTCTTTTACTTTTACTTTTAACTTTTGGCTTTTTGACACAAGTTCTCTGTGTATCTTTGTCCCAGAACTCCCTCTGTAAACCAGGATATCCTTGAACTCACAGAGATCCACCTGTCTCTGCCTCCTTAGTGCTGGGATTAAAGTTGTGTGCTACCACACCTTGAACTCACAGAGATCTGTCTGTCTCTGCCTCCCAGGCATTGGGATTAAAGGTGTGTGCTACCACACCTTGGAGTCACAGAGGTCAGTCTACCTCTATCTCCCAAGTGGTGGGATTAAAGGTGTGTACCACCAAACCCAACTACTCTCTTCTTTCTTTTTTAATTTTTAGGATTTTAACCTTTATTTTTTTTCAAGCCTGCTTTTATTTTTAACACAGTTTAAACCATTTAGAGGTTTTTTTTTTATCTCTCTCTCTTTTTCTGAGTATGTGAGTCTTTAATTTGCTAAGCAATATGAAGAGGATTAAAGCCGTGTCTTTGACGACTGGATCCAGCCCATTTCTTGGCTTTCTTAGATTTCAACATCATGACTGAGGTACTGGCCAGAGCCATCTTTATTGCCACAACTCTATAGTGTTTCAAGGTCCCTGCCAGCAAGCAAGCTGCAACAGTGTGCTCACAAACCACACTCAAATGATCCGTAGTCAGACGGCCTGCCTGAAAGACTCAGAGTTTGCCCTGGCAGGATGGCCCAGAAAGCCGGCATTTTAAAATGGTACACCTTTCTTCCTGCTATGGTTGAAACCCAAAAAGCATGCCATCAGCTTTTAATCAGCACCATTTAAGTGTTTTGTGGCAGGACCTCTTAAAGAGCTGCAGGGTTTTGCAGCTAAAGCTGAGTCAGGAAGCCTCTCTTAGATGAGAGTGCTAGCAAGCAGAGCAGACCCGAGAAATTGCTGCTACCAAGAAAACATGATTTACTCTGTTCTTTCCCAAGCTTTCTCAGGCTTTCTGTGGATGCAGTTATCCACGTGGGCACCATTTGTAACATGAGGGCCAGGCTTTGTTGGGGTTTGTGTCCTGCCCAGTTCCCTCCATCATTAGGCCCCAAAGAAATTACACAGAGAGCCTACATTAATGATAAACTGGTTGGCCCATTAGCTCAGGCTTCTTATTAGCTCTTGTAGCTTATATTAATCCATTATTCTTATCTATGTTAGCCACATGGCTCAGTACCTTTTTCAGCGGGGCAGGTCACATCCTGCTTCTTTGGTGGTCTGGGCAGGACTGGGGAGGGAGCTTCCTTCTTCCCAGAATACTCCTGTTCTCATTGACCCACCTCTACTTCCTGTCTGGTTTTCCCACCTATACTTCCTGCCTGGCTATTAGCCAATCAGCATTTATTAAATCATGATTGACAGAATACAGACAATTGTCCCGCACAAGAAAAGGACACGGTGGCCATCCCCAGTTGATGGTAACCGGAAGCTGCTATGTTTATAATTCTTCTAAAATATATTCTCTCACTGTTTCTCTCCCCACATGTAGCACTACTTGTGTGACTTGCCATCATAGAACATGTCATTTTAATGACACAAGAAATAGAATATTGCTTATTAGCCCATTGTTTATGTTTTGTTATGTATAACTTTCAGTAAATTGCAATTCAGATTTTCTGGTTCCGTGTTCATTACATGCTTCTGAAATATAATAGATAGGGAATATTTCTTAGTAAATAAATTTGTCCAATTACCAATTTTCTTTTAAAACATGAATCAACCTGGTTCCACAGTGTAGTGGTTATCACATTTGCCTTACATGCATATGGTTCTGGGTTCGAGTTCCAGTGGAAATACTTGTTGTGGTACCTGATCATGCCTTTAATCCCAGCAGTCAGGAGGCAGAGGCAGAACAGATAACCACACGGTAGGACTACCATAGTTACACATAGGCACGGATAGTTTATTCAAATGTTTGACTATCATTTACACCAAGGGTAACTGACTTGTTCCTCTCTCATAGAAAAATAGTAATTGATTTGAAATAAAGATGTGTTAGTTAGTTTATTTTATCAACTTGACCCAAGCTAGATTTGTCTTGGAACAGGAACCTCAACTGGGAAAATGACCCACAGGTGATGCCTCTAGGTGATCTTAATAATTGTTGTGGGAGGGCCCAGCTCTCTGGAAGAGGTGCCATCACTGGCATGTGGGTCACAGTGCATAAAAACGTCAGGCTGAATAAGTTATAGGGAGAAATCAGTAAGCCATGCTCCTCCATTATCTCTGCTTCAGTTCCTGTCTCTAGGTTCCTGCTTGATTTCCTGTGATGATGTCTCAATGATGGAATGTTACATGGAAGAAATCAAATTAGGACAAAGGGTATATTTTTCAATTAGGAAAAGTACTAAAGACAGACTAGAGACACATACAATTATTGTATGCTTTTGGGGTAATCAAATGTGATTATGTGACAATACACATTCATGTATTTGCACAGTTTATAAGCAACAAAATATCAACAATTTTCATGAATAAATACAGAACTAAAACTTACTTTAGGGGATTAAACACATGTCCCACAAAGGTCACTGCTCACAGAATTTTGTGACATCCTCTTCTCTGAAGTTACTGTGCAGATATCAAACCACTTTGTATGCATAAGCATTTCACTAGCCAATGGAGTGGTTATGACTGCCAGCAAACAAAACTAAAAATGTCTCTGCTCATTACTCCCTATTGGTGAAGGTCCAGGGACAACTGAAACATGTCTGGGTCACTGTGCCCTCAGTATTGAAATGATCTTTGTTTCAAGTTCATGGGCTAGACTTTCTTAGACGCTTTCTTAATTTATTTGTGTTTCCTTCTGTGTCTCTCTTTCAAGGAAACAGATCATATTGCTCTGTTAAAGAAGTGGGAAACAGTGGATGCTGGATTTTTAGGAAATGAAAATCTAAAACTCCTGAGAGTTTTGCCTATCTGTGATCCATGTGGATCATCTGTCATATTTGCTAAACTTGAGGATATAGTCTATATGCACTAGCAATTATACCCAAAATAGACTGACTGCTGTGTAATTACAATGCAGTTCCATGATAATTCCTATTCCAAAGATTACAACACATATACACATGACTACAACACACACACACACACACACACACACACACACACACACACTACTGCATTTTACTTTCTAATAGACAAAGTAAACACATAAAGTGTGGTAGACAAAATGAGAATGTCCCAACAATACCTGCATCCAAGTCTGAGAGCCTGTGGATATATATATGGGCCTATGGATATGTCTATGAGCCTATGGAAATGTCTATCTATGAACCTATGGATATGTTATTTTATATGGAAGAAAGAACAAATAATTTTGAATGTAAGAAGAAAAGACTATCCTAGGTTATCTGTGTAGAGACAGCATATCACGAGTCCTCACCAAAGGACAGAGTGACAGTCAGTGTTAACATGATGATGGAGACAGATGTGAGTGACAGTGTGAAGAGTAAGGATGTATCACGATAGAGGAGCGCACATGGCCTCTAGAGGTAGGGACACCCACGGAATGTTTCCCTCTACAACCTCTAGAGGGAAGCCACAGGATTTTAACTTATAGACAAATTTTATATTTCTGGCCTATAGCACTTTATGATTATGCCTGTGCTGTTTTAAGTCACTGATTTTGAATAATTTATTGTTGCATCAATAGAAATGCAACCAATGCATAAAGCAAGATAGCCCTCTGTTGTATGTCATATGTCATATGAGAACTTAGATATTTTAACTATGTTAGGAAGATTAGACTGAAGACAGCAATAATCTTTGTCTGACTAGTGTTGACCTCTGTTAACACTGTATTAGCTCTGCATATTTGAAAACCACTTCATGAAACATGATCTCAGATCCACTATGTGGGGAAATGTATGCTCTTAAGGTACCCTGGAAGAAGTTATTTCCTCACTCCATCTAAAACAGTTTATTTCATGGTAAATAAAGTGTAGTTTTCATATTGTGTCAACAACATGTACTTACTGTATGACTATTTTGTCTGCTAGTTTTAAAATGCATATTGGTTTCTCTGTTCCATTGATTCATGTTTATATGTATGTTTTGAAGTACCATGGTGAAAACACAGCTAAAATGAATGTGTCATCAAAACAGAGTTACAAACCAGGGCAATTATGAGTCTCTTTATCAGCAATCTTGCTTCTGCCCAGGGCTTATTATGGGATTAGAGTATTTTCCCAGATACAAGTCTCCCTAGTCAGGTTAGCCGAGGCGAATCTGCAGTATGAATGGAGATCATCCCTGTGTGTTCTTACTTTGTCCACCGTAAGGTCTGTAGTTGGATAGAGACAGAGACTTTCTGCAATAATGTGACAAACATCATGGTATTAATAAACACTCATTCCACTTATCAAAATTTTATTGAGTGCCTACTATGTGTTGGAGGAGATAGAGGAAGAGGTGAGCTTGCCTTCAAATGCAGGAGATTTAAATGAAGAGGGAAATCGAAATTGGATTTGTTTAACCACCACTTGGCTTTAATATGCAAAACAGAGCAAGAATCGAGAAAGAACTCTCTTAGCATTACCTCATTTCATTATGAATGAAATGAAGTTTTGATTTTATATGGAGAAAAGGAAGAAAAAGCACTAATGACAGCTATTGAATATTGACCCTGTTTTTTTCACTGCAGTTCTTCGTTATTAATGAGAGGATATCATGGGTCCATAACAGTATGACAGAACCTCAACAATGTACCACATTTGTGTGCTAGAACTTCAAAGAATGTTTGTATCTTTTAGTCTATGCATTGATTCTCAACCTTCCTAATGCTGTAACCTAATGCTTTTCCTCTTGTTGTGGTGACTCCCAACTATAAAATTATTTCACTGCTACCTCATAATTGTGATTCTGCTAATGTTAAAAGTTGAAATATAAGCATCTAATATGTAGGATATCTGATCTGCCACTCCCAAAGGGGTCGCAACCCATAGGTCAAGAACCTCTGGTCTCTAGGATACAAGTTTCTATTGACTGCTGGCATTGAATATGTTGCGCCCAAATCTAAACACCACTGGATCCAAACATGGCTTCAGTCATTTTCTCATTGACATTCTTTCCTTGGGCACCACTGAGAAAATCATCATTGTTCAAATGGAAGCCCATTTGACAGATACATCCTCAACTTCCAAATTGTTTTCTTCTTCAGCTTAAAAAAGTGTTACACTGAATTTCTAGAAAGGATGTTTGCCCTTATAAACTGTGCTCACTATCTTAAGTCTCAAATTAATACAATCTCCAAAAACTGAAATTAATACATCTCCACTAGAAAGTTCATATGGTCCCTAGGGAAGAAACTACTACAATTATTTTGCTAAATGTTACTAATATTAAAGTGACTCCTAATGAGTTCTAATCACAGATGGATGAATCTCTCAACCCTCATCAGAGAAGTTTCTCTTTGTAGTATATAGTGATTAAAACAGACATCACAACTGGATAAGGCACAGAGAATAAGAGAGTGCAGAGTTACCTGTCCAAAATGGGACCTTTATGCTTCATCCCCACCTCCCAAGGCTCAGGGATCATTGTGAAAGAGAGGGTTAAAAGTTTATGCCTCTAAGGTGGCAGGTGACTGCAAGTCAGCAGTGTCTTCTGGACACAGCAGGGCAGCTGTAGATATGTCCTCATAGTAATGGTGACAGCATATATAAAAACCTATGCAAGTTCAAGCCTGACTAAATCCCAGCATGTTGATTGGAAATAGACAAGTAATTCCACCCCTAGTCATGGAGCAATTGGTAATTGTTAGCTGCTTGGAGAAAGAAAGACAATTTTCTCTAAGAGTGAAGACCCTGGTAAGTCCACAATGCGCCACTGGAAGACAATACACCTAAGAATATTTGGTCTTGTTGAGGAAAAAAAGGGATTTGAAATTGGGTGGATGGGGATAAGTAGTGGATCTGGGAAAGCTGGGATAGAGGTGGTGAGTGTGGTCAGGACACATTGTATGAAGCTCTCAAAGAACTAATAAAGAGAACAACTGATGATCTGCAGATTACATCAGAACATGGAGCATCCTCCTTCTCCAATTCTTTAGTCATGTTCAGCAAATAACACAAAGTTATGAGATTTGACTTGTAGAAAAGTAATGTGCTTAATTTAAAAACTATAAGAAATATTCCCAGTTGTCATATAATGCAGTGTGCCATCCAGAGAAAACAGGATGACTTGTGTCCTGGGTGATCAAGTCGCAACTGTGCATGTAAACTTCCTGCTTTTTCTTCTTGGTGAAGACCTGTTCTAGACATAAATATTTGTAAGTTCTAAAATGTGCAGAATCACAAAGACACTCTTCAACATAGCCATGATGTCAATCTTGTTGTCTTAATGGAATATTCATCTCACAATAGCACTTGTTCTTCCAGAATAACATGAAAACCAGCTACTTCACAGACAAAAAAAAATCTGAATGGCAACAAAAACACATGTTGAATAAAAAGAATCAGCCCAACCTGGAACTTGAGGATCACTGAAGTATCTTCAAAAAGCTATGAAGTTTCCTAGACATAGTAGACTTCTATTCTAGGTTTCATATTTTCTTGCATCGTTAGATTTACCTTTAAGTAAAACTAAAATGCTTTTATTATCACAGATGGTTGCATATAGATACTTCTCAGAAGTTTTACTCCAAGAAAATATGTTATTTGCATGATGTTACAGTAGTAAGCAATTATCAGACAAAAATATAAGTGCAAGTTATATGTCAAAGAAAGATTTCCTGTTTGCTTGGCAGTTGAGTGAATATGGGAAGTCTAAAAACTCTAATTGGAAAAGGACTTTCTTTTCCATGAAAGGAAGATAATGCAATGCAAAACTATCTATCTATCTTTCTATCTATCTATCTATCTATCTATCTATCTATCTATCTATCTATCTATCTATGTACCTATCTATCTATGTACCTACCTACCTATAAATCTACCTATTTATCATCTAACTAACATTCTGTCTCTCCAGTTTCAGATTAAAGTTAAAGACAGTAGTGGGAGAGTTAAAGATGGGAGCTACTTCCTTGATTGTTTAATTGAGTCACAACAAAAGTCACCCAGCCACCTTAAAATTTATTTCATCTTCATCTGATATCTATTTCTTTTGCCTTAAAATGGTCTTGATGCTGAGTTGCATTGTGTGTTGACAAATCCAGCATTAGATTCTCTTCAAAGTCTTACCCTCATTACCAGGAATGGACATGATTACACTTTGCCAGAACGTATAGTACGTTAGTAATATGACATGCCCCAATTACTTGCTCAAACAAATATTATCTGTGGTTTGTTTGATGTCTTTTCCAATGACTACCTGTTCTCACAGGACAGGGAATGATTGATGTGGAATGATTTTGTCTTTATAGTAGCTTGATTTAGATCCAAAAATATTGTGCATTTTTAATGAGGAAAGATATTATAGCTATTAATAGTTGCCTTAAATTGTCATTGTTAAAAATATGTGCTAATGATAAAAACATAACATTTTTAGAATGCAGGATTTCTTATAACTCTACCATTTCAACAAATCTTCAGAGGTAAACATTTTCTACAGTAATAACAAGTAATTAGTTGATAATTGTTGTAGAAAAATCTAGACTTTTAGAATCCTTTGGGCTTAATTACATTGTTACAAAAATCATCACTCTCCTCATGAACAGAGCAAGGATTATGGGGCTGGCCAGCGAGGTTGGAAGCTCCACCACTTGTTTGACACCTTGCTTCCAGCCAGTTGTTCCACTTTCCTGATCTGGAAGGTGAGTGATATAGAATTGTAGTTGTTTCAGCGGTTGCTGTGTAAGTAAATTGGCCAAGAGCTCTCATGTGGATAGTCTCACCACTACAGTTCAGTGATTGATACTATTGTTATGACTCAGTGGCTTTCCAAGATTCAAATAGAAATTTTTTTTTTATAGATTCACCACTACCTACCTTACAAAATGACTCGCTAATATCTGATGGCCTCAGGATTCTCAGGATGGGATATAGTTTGTTGTAGGATTCTGGTTGCTGGTTCCCAGACGCCCAACTAGCTTAGACCCGAAATATTCACACAGAAACCATATTATTTAAATCACTGCTTGTCCCATTAGCTATAGCTTCTTATTGGCTAACTCTTACATCTTAATTTAGTCCATTTCTATTAATCTGTATATTGCCACATAGCAGTGGCTCACTGGCAAAGTTTCAGCATGTCTGACTCTGGAGGCTCCATTGTGTTTCTCTGACTCTGTCCTTCTTCCTCCCAGCATACAGCCTAACTTTCTGTTCTTTCTTTCCATAGGCTCAAAACAGTTCTTTATTCATTAACCAGCAAAAGCAACCACATAGACAGAAGGGCCTCCCACATCAGTAGTTCTTCATTATTTTATGTATTTCTTTATTCCTTTGATTTTTGTATCTCTGGCTTTTTTTAATCTCTCTGCTATACTACAAAATTCCCTTTATGCCATGTGCCCTTTATTAAGGTGACCACTGCACATATTTTATCATCCGAACTGGGGCAGTAGACTATCAGTGCTTTAGGATAGCAGTCATGAGCTAACATTAACAAGGCTAATTAGGCATATATATTTTCTACTTATTATAGTACCTTGCTTTGGAATAATTTTCTTCTATAAATCAATTGCAGTTATATATAATCAATTATGCAGTATTTTATTTATGTTAATTTTCTGATCAGTATGTCTTTTTTTTTTTACCACTGTACCACTTAGCAGAATGTCTAGCACATAATAGGGATCTAACAAACAAAGACTGATAAGTGGATGAGTCAATAATAGTCTTTATTGTAGTAAAGTCAAAGCAGTTACTACACCATGCCAATTGAGCCACTCATGAGTGGGGAGACCTGTTGTTTCACTCCAACCAATGACTAATATAGTTCCCTTACTCCTAGGTGACTTAGGTATTGGCCTAAGATCTAATTTGAACATCTAGCAAATATAACACCGTGTATTTCTAGCATGGGTCTTGAATTTTGGCCACTGTGTAGAGGCCCCAGATATTGTACCACACTTGGGTTTTTCAAAGATACATTGTTGTGCAGTTTTGAAGCAAAACATTTAAAGTGTCCATTTTAATTTGTTTAATCGTAAGGTTCTTGGGGGAAAACTGGTAGAGTTAGGGACCATATATACCAACTAGAAATTTAGACAACATGTATATTTATATGCAAATAACTACAACATAAAAATTAGAATTATTTCAAT
>PVIU01016206.1:0-45718 GCA_004026605.1 Ondatra zibethicus | reverse complement strand
TGACTGTAGTCACAGTATCACCCAAGTGCCCGTGTCTCTAGCTGTGACTGTAGTCACAGTATCACCCAAGTGCCCGTGTCTCTAGCTGTGACTGTAGTCACAGTATCACCCAAGTGCCCGTGTCTCTAGCTGTGACTGTAGTCACAGTATCACCCAAGTGCCCGTGTCTCTAGCTGTGACTGTAGTCACAGTATCACCCGAGTTCCTGTGGCTCTAGACTGAGCTGGGACCTGAGCTTCTCTTCCAAGCTGGGGAAGGGATGATTTTGCTGTGTCTCACGGAGTGCCCGTTTCATACTTCTGCTGCCCATGTGCTGATGCCTAAGTGAATGATGATTAGGAGACTGTTCCTCTTCCCAAATCCCAGCTCAGAGCTTGGCACAACTGTGGCCTTCGAGTGATTGATTGATGAGTGAGTGAGCAAGTAACTTTTCATTCTGTGTTGCCCATTCTGCTCTCTACCTCCTCCTGACTTTCACAAGAGAGGCTGCCTTCAATCCTGAACACATCAGTTGAGATTTCTACAAAGACATGGCCAGTGAAGTTAGCTCCCTTTTTTTTAGGCTTATTTTACCCTAATATGCCCATTTGGGTTGCCTCTCCCTTTTCTCAATCATATCAAAAATGTTAATTTCCTCTAGTGTAATTCTGAAGCCTTCTAGGGTGAATAAAATATAGGATTCTAAGACAAAGAGTCCAAGACTTTAGCTGAGAATAACCCCTATGAAGTATGTTTTCATTTGGTTATTTGTTGACTAAAATCACATAGCCTTGTCTATATACTGTCTGAAGAGCCCACAAAATGGGTTGTGACTTAAACCACTATTTGCTTTGGACTGTACATGGCAAAATTTGATTTGCAATGATAGGATTGTCAGTCTGATAACACAACTGCAATTTCTCTAGTTATTTACCTTTAAATCTCAGTATTACAATTGCTACAGATGATATATGAAAGTAAAATATTTGCACAGCAGTGTGATTCAGTCTGGAGCAGACGCGGTTCTGCACCTAAGGGAGAGGTGGGAGGGGGGGCTTAGACTCACATCATCTGGACCAACATTTTTGTAGGTGAGATACAAGCTTTAGTATTGTGTGTATTCTGTGGATGCGTCTGTGGTGAGGTCACTACCCTGGTGGCAGCTACTGACAAATCCTGCAAGTCTGTGACATAATCAAAATCTCAGCTTTGGTTTGCTCAGGGTGAGAAGACAGCTAATGAGCTGGTTTTTCAATACATTCAGGTTCCTCATATGTGTTTCAGGTTGACATAGGTACCAACTTCAACCTGAAATCTCCCAGAGTCATTGGAATCTTCTGGAAAATGGGAAATATTGACAAATCGGCCTTCCTTTGCAAAGATAGCCAGTGTCCTTTCTAGACCTTCAATCTCCCTCCCCTCCTTCCCCTCCCCATACTTCCTCTCTCCCCTCCCACCTTTTCTCTTCTCTCTCTATATCTCTCCCTCCTGCTCTTCTTCTTGGAGTAGGGCCCTGCTGTTTTGTATGAAGGGTTTGAGATGCCTGTGTGCCTGGGGGAAGACTCTGGCTATCAGATTGTGATAGTTTTAAACAGCTCGTTAAGGAAAACCAACTTTAATTTACTCTAAGAAAAGCTCATTTTCTTGCTAATTTAATTTGAGTAAAAGGCCTAATGTAGAACGTGCCCCAGGAATTTCTATAAGATCTATTTATCCAACCCAGGAGGATTATCTCACTCTTATAAGCTAATCCTCTTGAAAAGTATGTCTTCATGAGGAAGCATGTGATATTCTGTACATTATGGCTATGATGTGGGATAAATGAGGCACATCACAGTCTCAGTCAACTGTGACTCAGCCGTTGGAGTGAACTGTTGGTGGGGGCATACCTACTGAGATTTCCTTTCAGTATTAGGAAGTCAAGCAATGAATTTAATGTGATTGCAAGGTTGACATATAAAAATTGGTTGCAATGAATTCAATCAATAAATATTTGAGTTGCTTCTGTGTACCAGGGAGAGATGTACAAGCAAAGGTGACGCTACCAAAGCCTGGTGACAGAAAAAGCAGCTCATGAAGAAGTAGAAGTCAGTCATGGAACAGTCAAAGAAAACAAAACGTAATAGAAGCAGGCAGTGATTCAAGCTCCCGAGAAATGTCAAGAAGGGAAGAGGAATGGAGAGGGCCAAAGTAGAGTTGATATTTTAAGATGAGGGTCCAGGATGGCCTCCCTGTAGACACAGCATTCTATCAGATAATAGAATGAAGTGACAGGAAGTAGAGTGGGAAGAGACGAGTTTTCCGTCAAGGCAGAGCGTCCTGCAAAGGTCCTGAGGCACAGGCAAGGAAGCCAGAGTAGTGGCAAATAGCAAGGAATGAGGTTGGGAAATGCAGAGTCTGAACACACAGGAACATTTTGGTATTGGTGAGGACTTGGAATTTGCATTTAAGTGGTATGGAAAAAGCCAAGGATACCTCTCAAATGAAAAAAAATTGAGAAAATGGGCTTGGCATGGGGAAAGCGTATTTGTCGAGGGAAAAGTGAGCTCTTGTCTATATCTTACATAGAAGTTTTTGGTCTAGTGTGTTTCAGTTTTAAGTTCAGAGCCAAATGAACAGAATATGTAGAGTTTCAATATGCTACCTCTCACATACATGTCACTCCCTGGACATTTACATGTATCCCCACCACATAGGCACATTGCTTATAATCCACGAGCCTATGCTGTACTATTGCCACTCAGGGCCCCATGTTTACACTGAGTTTCATTCTTAGTGTTGACCTTATATATGTTTGGAAAAATACGTAATGACACATACTTACCAGTGTAGCACCACACAGAACAGATCACTGCCCTAAAACTCCCCCTGTGCTTTGCCTGTCCATGGCTCTATTACCCCAACTATTAGCAACCACTGATGTATTTTGCTTCAGCTTGTCTACCATATCATATAGTTGGAGTTACACAGTATGCAGTATCTGAAGAATGACTTTTTGGTTTGATTGATTTTGGTCTTTTAAGATAGGGCTCCTCTGTGTGGGCCCGAGTGTCCCATAACTCACTTGTAGACCAGGCTGGCCTCAAACGCAGAACCCTTCCTGCCACTGCCTCCCAAGTGCTAGGATTAAAGGTGTGTGCCAATGCACCCAGCTGGACAATGGCTTCTTTTCTGTGGTAAGATGCACTTAATGTCCCTACTGGTCTTTCATGATTGTCTTTGTATTGATGACTAATATTGTGTTATCTAGTTGTGCCATCGTTTAAATATTCACCTGAGGTTTCCACGTTCAGCTTCAGCTGTTATTTGATGTAGCCTAGATTCGGGAGTCTCATTTCAAAGACTGCAAATATCGGATTATCCTGTGGTCATGTCTAGTAGGAATTGCCTTGATTAATGGTTGATGTGGGAGGGCCTAACCCATTGTGGAGAGTACCATCCCTACGCAGGTGATCATGGGCTATATAAGAAAGCTAGCTAAACATGAGCCTTCAAGTAAGACAGCAAGGAGCACTTTTCCATCGTGTCTTCGTTGATTTCCTGACCTGATTTCCCTCAGTCTGTGTTTTGGAAATGTCAGTTAATGGAGTTAATGGACCTTTCCTCCCCCCAAGTTGCTTTTTGCCAGAGTGTTTTATCAAAGCAATGTCGGGGTCCAGCCTTGAGAGGTTCGTACATTCCAGGGTAGGGGCATGTGGGTTAGAAACGTCAGGCAGAATAGACAGAGACATAGGACAGTACCAGGAGGGCAACCGAGTGAATACTGAATGTGCCTGTTTTTATTTCTTATGATCTTTAAATACCCCAGTCCACAAGAGAAGAAAGCAAAAGACTTTTTTTTCTCATGATACAAGGAACAAAGTGATTACCATCTTAATACCCAAAACACCAAGTAACCACACCCTAGGTCAAGATATCCTGTTAGTAGCCACACCTTAATTTAAATCACTGGTCAACAGCCTTGAAGAAACAAGGCTAGCCTGAACTCTCTGACCTGCAGTCAAGGTGGAACAGATCCATTTCTGTAGGCTCCTACACAGCGACAGAACGGAACCAGAGCACCAGGCCATGAGTGTTGTTTCCGTATTTTGACAGCCATGAATTCAGGTGCAGTTCATGTCAGTAAATATCAAGACGCAGTATTGCCATATTACAGGGTGAAGGGATGCATAGTTTCATAAGCAACCTCCAAACTCCCTTCCCCACTGGGACCATCCCCATCAACCATGACTGACAGTTCTTGTGGTCCACACTCTCATCAGCCAGCACCTGATGCTGTCAGCATCTTGGTGACGCTGCCTCTGTTGTGAGTCATTTTACTCTCTACTCTTTAGGGGGCTCACCACCCAGCTCACCATTAAATGGAATCTTATACTTTCTTATAAATGTCCGTCCTTAGCTTGATTTGTTTCTAGCCAGCTTTTCTTAAATTATCCCATCTACCTTTTGCCTCTGGGCTTTTCCTTTGCTTCTGCCTGTAATCTTATGCTGGTAAATCTTGCTTTGACTCTTGCTCCGTGGCTGGCTGTGGATGGGTGACTGGCCCCTAGCATCCTTCTCTCCTTGTTCTCTTGCTCTTTCTTCTCCTTCCTCCCAGACTTTTCCTCCTATTCACACTGTCTGCCTGCCAGCCCTACCTATCCTTTCTCCTGACTCACTATTGGTCATTCAGCTCTTTATAAGACCACCAGTTGTTTTTTAGACAGGCAAAGAATCACAGCTTCACAGAGTTAAGCAAATGCATCATAAACAAAAGTAACACACCTTAAAATAATTTTCTCCTAGCAATACTTTGTGTATTTTTACAATAACCTTTCAAGATATCATTTACCATCCCCATTGCATGAGTAAGAAAACATCAGGCCTTATATACACATTTTCCCATTGCAACCAACAGAAAATTTTAATATAGCTCCATACAAATAGGAATATACTAGCTCATGAGGCTTTGTAGTCAAATAGTCAAATGCTACACATTTGTAAAATGTGTAAAAGCATGCTTTGTAGAAGATTGAGGACCTGAGTTTGACTCCTTTGCACCCATGTAAAAAGCTGGATATAACTTGCACAAGCCTATAACCATAGTACTGTGAAGGGGAGACAGTGGGGATTTCTGGCTGTCAGCCTGGCTCCATGTTCAGTAGGAGACTCTGCCTAAAGGGAATAATGTAAGCATGATATAAAAAAAAAAGGACACCCAACATCCTCTTCTGGCCTCCACATGCTCAAGCATGTGTATCATCATCATTGTCATCATCATCATATCACAGAGAGAGAGAGAGAGAGACATACACACACACACACACACACACACACACACACACACACACACACGAGCTACATAGAATAAGTGACATCTGGGGCATGAATGATATATCCACCGTGTAATTGTTTTTCCTTGACTACTTAGTGTTGGCTTTGTTTTGGGGCTCTGCAGGGTGCCAAGATACCCGTAGCAGCTCCAGGTTCCTTGACTAGTCCAGTTGCTATCTTCTGCTGGTGAGGCCTCTTCCCCACTCAAACTAAAGACTGAAGGTCTGAGCGGGGAAATGACGTAGCTTGAGCCACTGTTGCATTTGGATGCTTATTGTCCCTGATGGGTGCTACAAAGCAGGTTTGATCTCTGTCATCATGGAAAAGAAGCCTAAGGAACAGAGAATCATCCAGATAGTCTGATTAGTAATGCATTATTATAAAAATTATGAAGCAAAGAGACAGAATGCTCTAAGGCATAGTCAAAATATGGTTCACAGACTCAGTATGGTCCAGTCATCTTTTTTACTAATAAATACATTCCATGCTCTTCATTTACATATTATCTATGGTTGCCTTCTGCTACAGCTGTGGAGTTGAGTAGAGTTGTTACAAAGACCACATAGCCAGGAAAGTCAATAGTACTCTTTTTCTGAGCCTTTATAGAAAAAAGTCTGAGAACATCTAACCAAAGGAATGTCATCTCAGAGATTTAGGGTAGGACAGAAGATTGAAATTAGGGTATCCCAGGTAAGTCTGTGGAAAATCTATGTGGTCCTAGAATGGACTAGGCGTCTGAGTTAATGGGGTCTCAGCACATTCAGGAGAGAAGAAGATATAAGGTGAGCAATGGAAAGCTTTGCACAGTGCAGGTGGAAGACGAAAGAGCCCAGGTTAAGAAGAAACAGTTGAGATTAAGTGAGTTCTAGGGTTTGGTTAGGTGAAAATGGAGTGAGAGGTGGGTGTGATGGGGTGAAGACAAGGCATGAGCTGGGGACACTAGAAGATGAACGGATTTTAGAATGACAAAGAGCTAGGTTTGGGAGATGTCACCTGTAATTCTAAAACTCAGAAGGAGGATTGAGTTTGGGACTAGCCTGAGATAATGAAGCAGCATTTCAAGAAAGAAAAGAAAAGAGTGACAGAGACATAAGTGCAGGAAGCAGGGTGGGGTAGTACAATCTGAGTTTATAATGGAGCCGGTGAGTAAGGTGGGTGCTCATTCAAGACTGCTTGGCAGTTTAGACCAGTGTAAGGCGGAGGGTCGCAAGGCCACGCTGAGCTGAGCTCCACAGCCATGGAGTCAAGCGTCTTTGCATCAGTGAAGTATCTGAGCTTCTCGGTGCTGTGTCAGATTCTTCCCCAAATGACAGAAAGATGGCGTAAGTATACTTTCCTTGGCCCTAAACACAGACAGGCAGAACCAGCCCCACACTGAGATGCCCTTGAAAGGAAATGAGGTTTGCAATTTCTCATAAAGGCATCTTCCCATGAAAATAGTGTCTGACACATATAAGAATTTTTAGGTTTCTTTCCAAATATGGTATTCTGTGACAGACAAGGCACAATGCAGAAAAGAAAGGAGAAAAGACCTAGTGAGGTATTTAAAAGTCCTACTGACTTTCTAACCTGTCCCCAAAGAAGTCAAATATTCTACTCCATGTTAGCAGAGTCATAGCCCAAAACAACTTATTTCAGGAATTGGTATAAGTAGAAAGATTGTCAACAGCTTGGAAGTCCTTAAATCAAATGCTATGGTTCCCTTTGTTGGGACATGGTACACGTGAAGATGCTACATGGATTAGGACATCCTGTAAGAATGGAGAATCCAGAAGATGACGCACGTGTTGACCAATCACTCTGCCACAGTAGCATTCAGATGGCAAATGGGTCTGCTCTGCTGAGACCCTTCTCCTCACCAGCTCCATAGTACTGTTACCCTGAAGCACGCCTGTGTTCACACTGTCTTGCTTTGCTCAAGTGGAAGATACGGGTGGCAGGATTTGAGAGGCTCGGGGCCTTTTACTGTTCTCCTGTGTGGGAAGTGCATTAAGAGACCACCCTGGTCTGACCCCTGCTGAAGACTGCATTTACTCAACTGACTTTACACCAGAGGCCACAAGCAAGGAACAACCCAATCAATTCAATGATGTCCTCTGATATCATCGTGTTTTAAGCTACCTAGAAAAGTCAAAGCAGTGGATGAGGAGAGGGCTCAGTTGATAAATGTTGACTACACAATCGTGAGAACCTAAGTTCAGATTCCTATCATCCACATTAAAAGCCAGGGACAAGTTTGCATTCCTACCAGCAATGGATGAGTGTTCCCCTTACTCCACATCCTCTCCAGCATAGGCTATCATTGGTGGTTTTGAGTTTAGCCATTCCGACAGGTGTAAGATGGTATCTCAAAGTTGTTTTGATTTGCATTTCCCTGATCGCTAAGGAAGAAGAACATGTCCTTAAGTATCTTTTGGCCATTTGAACCTCTTCTGTTGAGAATTCTCTATTCAGTTCAGTACCCCATTTTTTAAATTGGGTTATTTAGAATTTTAATGTCTAGTTTCTTGAGTTTTTATATATTTTGAAGATCAGACCTTTGTCTGACATGGGATTGGTAAAGATCTTCTCCCATTCAGTAGGATGCCTTTTTGTCTTATTGACTGTGTCCTTTGCTTTACAGAAGCTTCTCAGTTTCAGGAGGTCCCATTTATTCATTGTTGCTCTTATTGTCTGTGCTACTGGGGTTATACGTAGGAAGTGGTCTCCTGTGCCTATGTATTGCAGGCTACGTCCCACTTTCTCTTCTATCAGGTTCAGTGTGGTTGGATTTATATTGAGTTCTTTAATCCATTTGGACTTGAGTTTTGTGCATGGTGATAGATATGAGTCATTCTTATACAGGTTGACGTCCAGTTATGACAGCACCATTTGTTAAAGATGCTTTCTTCCTTCCATTGTATAATTTTAGCTTCTTTGTCAAAAATCAGAAAATCTGGAGTCAACCTACCTCAGGATCCAGCAATACCACTCTTGGGAATATACCCAAGAGATGCCCAATCATACTACAAAAGCATTTGTTCAACTATGTTCATAGCAGCATTATTTGTAATAGCCAGAACCTGGAAACAACCTAGATGCCCCTCAATAGAAGAATGGATAAAGAAAGTGTGGCACATCTACACATTAGAGTACTACTCAGTGGTAAAAAAAACAATGACATCTTGAATTTTGCATGCAAATGGATGGAAATAGAAAACACTATCCTGAATGAGATAACCCAGACCCAAAAATATGAATATGGTATGTATTCACTCATTAGTGGATTCTAGCCATAAACAAAGGACATTGAGCCTATAGTTCATGATCCTAGAGAAGCTAAGTAATAAGGTGAACCCAAAGAAAAACATATATAGATCCTCCTGGAAATTGGAAGCAGACAAGATCGCCAGGCAAAAGTTGGGAGCATGAGGGTGGGGATGGGGTGGGGTAGGGGAAAAGGGAGAGAGATGGGAGAAGGGGAGGGTTGGGGAGAGCTTGGGGGAGTGGGATGGTTGAGATGGAGGAAGGACTGATATGGGAGCAGGGAAGGAGATATCTTAATTGAGGGAGCCATTTTGGGGTTACCAAGAGGCTTTGCTCTGGAGGGGTTCCCAGGAGTCCACGGGGATGACCCTAGCTAAGATGCTGGACAGTGGAGGAGAGAGTGCCTGAACTGGCCTTGTCCCGTAGTCAGACTGATGACTATCTTGAATATCACCATAGAACTTTCGTCCGGCGATGGATGGAGATAGAGACAGAGACTCACATCGGAGCACTGGACTGAGATCCCAAGGTCTAGTTGAAGAGCAGAAGGAGGGAGAATATGAGCAAGGAAGTCAGGACCAGGAGGGGTTGGTCCACTCACTGAGACGGTGTGACTGAGCTAATGTGAGCTCACCAAATCCAGCTGGACTTGGACTGAACAAGCATGGGATCAAACTGGACCCTCTAAATGTGGGTCCTAGAGAGGAAAATAAGATGGGAGGAGACAGATCACACACACAGTCTCATTCTGAAATTTCTGGAAACAAGATCACCATTTCAGACTGAGGAAGAGGTAAGAGCCAGTGGCTGGCTGTTTTGCTTTTCTGACCTTCAGGTCGAACCCCAATTTCTATCTCTGGGATTTTATTAATTGTGCTACACCACCAAGAGACCCTGTTTCAGAAACAAGATTCATGGCTACTGAGGAATGACATCTGAGGCTGACCTCTGGCCTCCGCAAACATGTGCAGGTATACACACATATGTGAGCCCACATACAAACTGGCATGCATGCACACACAACCACACACAAAAGCAGAACGGGAGTGCCAGAGAACATTCGTTGCCAGTTAACCAGGACCATGGCCCATACTGTGTAGCAGCCACTACAGGGAACTTACTGGGAGGCTGCTGGGGGTTGGACCTGTGACTTAGAGTCTGTATGACAGGTTCCCTCCCAGTACCATGGTCAAACTTGGGCAATTGTGAGGACAGGATTACAGCAACCTCCAGCTGTGTGTCTCTTTTCTAAAAGTTCAAATTCCTGGGAGCAAAGCTTGTGGCTCAGGGATAGTAGGGCTCTCCCTGACAACTCCAACATCAGGCCTCATGAGAGGGGACAATATGGGGACAGTGTTTCTACTCCCATCTTATACAGCACTGGGTGACACCCTGGCCAGCTCTGCCCTCCGAATGGAATTGCCATTCGTGGCTAATAGAAAATCCCCTGTGAGATGGCTCCATCCTGTGTAGCAATGGGTCCACATGCCCTCTGTCACCTCAGCTGTGGCAGCAACCTCTCATGTGCCTTCTCCCATTTCCTGAGCCTGGGGAGCTGTGTCAGTTAGAGCTAACATCCCCAGAACCCATGCATGGTAAAAACCTAGGCCATTAGGCTAGGGCAGGTCTCTATTGTATTGTTTGCTTTATAAAATACACAAACCCTTTCAACAGCTTCAGAGCAAAACAGCAGAGCCAAGAGCTTCTATAGCACTTAGAATACAGACTAGCTATTCCTGAAGAGGTGACAAGCTCAAGTAGAATATGTTAGCTGTCATCAAACCCTTCCCAAGAGCCTGGAGCACCTCCAACTGCAACCAGTCCCTTTGTAAACCACCCATCAAAACCCTCATCTCGAAGCAGCAGCCAGGATGGCCACCGACACAGCATCTCCTTCAGACACATTTTTCAGTAGTTACTGCCAGCTATGGTACCCTATGACAGAACTCACTTGCAAATCCAACAAACACCGTTTCAATCCATTTCTTCAGGTGAAAATGTGAATAAGTTGCCATTACCAGGCTCCATGGAAACACACATATCCACACGGTTACCTTCCTCAAACCTAGTAGAGATTAGATCATGAAAACAAACAGATTATTCCCAGCAAGACACTATGGAGACATCCTTCATCTCCACAGAAACTGCTACCTCAAGTTGGTACTTGCCTACATGTATTGAATAATTTTCTTTTTTAATTGCTCAAAGAGCCATTGGCACATAATCATATTTTACTAGAGAGCCTCCAAATAAATGAGCCTTTCCAGGCTCCCACAGAATAAATAGTGCTGGTTCCAAGCTAAAGGCACCTAACATACTTTGCCGTGAGAGTCTGGAGAGGTCCACTTTCTCTAGAGCAGGGGTTCTCCACCTTCCTAATGCTGCAACCCTTTAATACAGTTCCTCATGTTGTGGTGACCCGTAACCATAAAATTATTTGTTGTTACTTCATAACTGTAATTATTTTGTTTGCTGCTGTTACAAATCATAATGTAAATGTCTATATTTTCCAATGATCTTAAGCAACCCCTGTGAAACGGTCATTTGACCCCCAAAGGGATTGGGACCCACAGGATAAGAACTCCTGTTCTAGAGTCATCAATATTAAAAAGCCAGGATGGAGGGGCTAGGTGGATTAAAGACTTCAAATGTATGTGTGCTGGAGACAGGATTTACTTAGCATTGGTGCCCCCCATGAAGGCAGATCTTGGGACCTATCTGGGCCTGTCTTCCCAAACAACTAGAAACTCTCAAGCCTTCAGAGCTAAAAACTGGGTTGTAGACACAGTGTACGCTTCTGTCACTGCCAGGACCCTTCCACCTTCCCACCAGTCCTTCCCATGCTCTTGGGGATCCTTGCCCTCTCCTAGGCCCACGTATCATTCCTGTGTCTGTGAAAACAGACATGTCACCGTGACTCTAAGAATAAAGCCAGGCTTTATTTTAATATGACTTTTAATTTTTTTCCTCTATACTTATTTGACCTTTGGTTTGGAAATTGATGAGGCCTTGGGACATTTTTATTATTGAAGGTTCTGGGCATGCACCGCAGGTCCTGGTGCATGTTAGGCAATCTGGGCACTCTATTTTTATTTTTAACATTACATTATTTTCTTGTCCTAGTTATACAAGATTTGAAAATCGAATTTTCATGACTGTATATAATTTTCCTAGAAATTAATATAATAGAATTCCTACTGATTGTGTTTTAGATTGTTCCTTACAGATTCATTTTATAAATGATATCATGGGGGCTTTCTGTATGTGAGGTGGGAGGTTGTATCTCTATAATGTTCTTCCTCGGGATGTAGCAGACTTGCAGGTCAAGAGACAAGGGATTGAACTCACTAGTAGAGAACTTGTCTAGCACATGCAAAGCTTGGGTTCCATTCCCAGAGCAAAAAACAAAACAAAGATGATTAGAACAACAGAAAGTAGTTTTCAACCAATCTTTCTGGCCTGGGTTGTATATCTATTATATAAAGAATGATATAAATGTCAAGGCATTGTAAGCAAAGTTTACAAGAGGCCATCATCTTATTGTATACTATCATAAACCTTGATAATCATTGGGGTTTTTTTTTTTTGACCCTTAAAACCACTTTCTAAACTCTAAGAGAAAATTTGATACCTCTGGCCCAATGAGGTGGCACCAGCTACTCAAAAGGTTGAGACAAGAGGATCACTTGTGCCTAGAAGTTCCAGACCATCTTAGGCAGCCCAAGTAACACAGTGTGATGCAGTCACCTGTCACAAAAATCAATAACTTTATTTTCATTTCCTTATTTTTCTTGGTGAAATAAAACATTGTTCTCTTTCTAAAGAAATTAGTTCTTTGAGAGTACCCTTACAATGCATTTTTGATCATGTTCAGCTCCTCCTCCAATTCCTCCCAGGTACACCTATTTTCTCACTTAAAACTTTGTCTCTATTTTTTATTTGAAATTCTTTGTGTGTAACTGGAGCTATTTATCTATTAAACTATTAGTGTTTTCATATCAATCGAAATGAATATCACATTATTGCCATATAGTTATATAATATTACAGATCATGTTATCATATTTGTCTTAATTATGGCTTTACTGCTGTGAAGAGTCACCATGACCATGGCAACTCTTATAAATAAAGCATTTAATTGGGGTGACTCACTTATAGTTTCATAGGTTCAGTGCATTATCATCATGATGGGGAGCATGGTGGCATGCAGGCAGACATGGTGCTGGAGCTGAGAGTGCTACATCTTGCAGGCAACAGGAAGTCAACTGAAACACTGGGCAGTATCTTGAGCATAGAAAACCTCAAAGCCCGCCCCCACAGTGACACATTTCCTCTAACAAGATGATACCCACTCCAACAAAGCCACACCTCCTAATAATGCCACTCCCTATGAGATTACAGGGGGCATTACTTTCAAACACCACCGTATTTATTCCAAATAACACTTCCCCAGCTTTTGCTTCATTTTTTAGAAAAACATTACATAGGCTCCATAGGTTTCAGGATGGTGGCATTGTTTGGGAAGGTTATGACACCTTCAGGATGTGGAAAGTTCATCACTGAGGGTGGCCTTTCAGAGTTTATACCATTATCCTATTTCCACTTTGCTTTCTCCTTCCTGTGTGTGGTTGAGATATGACCCCTCAGCTTCTGGCCTAGTTCCCCATCATCAAGGACTCTCTTGCTGGAACCATAAGCCAAAATAAACTCCTTATTCTGTATCACCTCCCCAAAGTATTTCTCCGAGTTGTTCATATCTCATCCTCAAGGAGCCCAAGGATTCTTGACACTCTAGGGTATCACTTTGGAGGGTTTATTTTAGTGGAATCATGATTTAGTACTTAGTTTTATTGCCTTTGTTGTAAGATTCCATCCTCCATAACAAAATCTCCATCATCTTCATTGGATCAGCAGTTCTTACAAAAGATAATCACAGCTGGATTTTTGACTGTTGACATTCCCTCACTGTAGAGGGCGGAGTTGGTCCCTGGATCCCTACCTGCAGTTCCAGCCACTCTTTCCTGCAATTTGGAGGCAATTCTGCCTCAGCATCTCAGAGAGGAACTGAAGCACACAGGCTGAGGGAGAGCAGAGAAAGGGTTCCTTCTATGGAGTGATGAGGTAGGTATCATCCATGCTGGGTATAGAGTTTCCATTGTGGCTCCTTGAGCACCCAGGCTTACCCTGCTTTGCCCAATAAACTCCTTGGTTCCCCAGGATTGAATCAGTGGAATCATTTTGTGTAGGCAGAGACTGCTCATTCATTTCCTGGCCACCCAGACCCAAATAATAACACAGAAACTATATTAATGGCAATATTGTTTGGCCAATAGCTTAGGCATATTTCTAGCTAACTCTTACATCTTAAATTAACCCAACTCTATTAATATGTGTATTGTCATGTGGCTGTGGCCTACTGGTAAGGTTCTGGCTAGCAGCTGGCTTCTTTCTCCTGTGGTAGCTACATGGTGTCTCTCTGACTCTGCCTTCTTTTCTCTATATCTCTGTTCAGATTTACCACCCAACTTTACTCTACTAAGCCATTGGCTGAAACAGCTTCTTCAAAAACCAGTGGTAATAAAACATATTCATAGTGTACAGAGGGAATCCCATATCATTTTCCCTTTTCTGTCTAAATAAAAAGGAAGGTTTTTAACTTTAACATTGCAAAATTACATACAATAAAACAGGTATCAAGAAAGAACTACAGTTACAATATTTATATCTACTTTATCTTTTATCATAACTAAGGAAAATTGTAATTATAACTATCTATTCTTCAACTCCACCAAAGACCCCAGAAGGATGCAATATTACCTAAGTTAACAGGAAGTACATTGTAGGCAACTTCCAAAACTTTAGAATTGACAGAGACATCTCGTTTCCTGGATAGTCACCCAAAGTTCTTCTGTAACTTTGGGGCATCCATCTCCAGCCTACAGGACAATAGTATCCAGCAGACATTTCCATGAAGCAGGAAATTTGGAAGGCTGTTTTGCCTATCTTGGCAGTTTGTCAGTCACTTTCTTCTGTATTCTTCAGAATGTCTGGCAGTTTCTTCTTTGAAGCAGAAACCCTGAAGGACCATCCCATCTTTTGGAATGTTCAGCAGTCACTTTTCTGTGAGTCCTGCATGTCCGGTTCATACAGCATACCATCAAGCAGTCCAGCCAAGAGCAGTTTCTTGCCCAAATGACTACTAGCCTTGTCACATTGAAGGCAAATTCTTCAATGCTGATCAACCTCTCTGAAGTAATTGGTGCTACCAGAAGCAGATATGTCCCACTATCAAGAAAAGTCTAAGTTCTTGACACATTTTAAATGCTATATTCCATAGGTCTTTGAAAAGTTTGAAGAATATCTCTATATCTGAAATATGTCTCTCTACATCTAGAAAACCTAACTAACATGACTACAAGTTTGACTATTATAGATGACTATCTCTTAAACTGTATTTCTTAACTATACATTACATTTTTAAATGAGCTACACAAACACAATACCTTAAACAAGAGCAGAAATACATACATACAGTGTAACAACATCAACCTCAAGTTTGTATCAATAGGCAAAGAGCCATAACAATACTTTGCAGTCTTCATCTCTATATCATATCCTCCTTATTTTTTGTAGAATTGACTGTGATTATCAATCACTTACAATCAACCCCCTTTATATGAAAACAGTCATTTATAAACACTATTTGGGAATTTGGGCATAGTTTTTTAGACTACTTCTTGCTTTTTGGGGTCACTGTTAATCAGGTCTTTCATGGGGTAACCTGTGTGGCTGGTCCATCTTAGCCAGCAGCCCTGAAGCTGTTGTGGATGATGGACCTAGACCATCACTTCAGGGGGTCTTGTTTGATCAAACTGTATTAGTTGGTAAGGAATCCAGAGTTTCCTATCCTCTGTGGAAACAAAAGCAGAACCTCTTTTCCAAAGTAACATATCCTTAGACTCAAATGTTGTAAGAGAAGTGCAGAGCCCCTTTGTTCTGTCCCACCCAGCTCCTGGTGCCCAGCTAGCTTATACCCGAAATAATCACACAGAAATTGTATTAATTAAATTACTGCCTGGCCCATTATCTCTAGCCTCTTCTTGGCTAACTCTCACATCTTGATTCAACCCATTTTTAATAACCTGTGTAGCACCACAAGGTTGTGGCTGTTATTCCTAACCAGCGTCAGTCTCGGGCAGGAGAACCATGTTAGGGGCCAGTTAAAGTGCGAAACAATCCCACACCAGTTTGGATTCAAAGGGTTATTTATTTGAGGGGAAAAAACTTACAGAACACCATCCTACACGACAGCCAGGAAAGGAGTCTAGTCACTGGAGCAAGAGAGCGAGTGGAGGGCTACCACTGCTTTTTAAAGAGAAAGAGACCATGCCCCAGTGGGCTGGTATCTCAGGGGCTATTGGCTGGAGGAGTGGAAGAAGCTCCCGCAGCACTCAAATTTTGAAGTCAAAATACCTTTATGTGCATTTAACTTAGCATCCCTCAAGAGCAAATGTCTCTCTGCAGTCAAAAATTCAAAGAATACACAATGATATACATAATCCAGACTCTCTGTGTATTTTCCATCTTGGCTTATTTTTCATTACTCTTTTAATCTATGACTGTCTGTACTCTTTTATATTACTTCTACTGTCTCTTTAAAGACTTTTTAAGTTTTTAAAGCATTTATTTCTTTTTATAACTGTCTATATTCTTTTTTCCACTCTCTCCCAAGCCTATGTACATTTTTAAACACATGGTGTCTCATTTAGAGGTCTTTTATGTATGAATCTGTCGTGCTTGAGTATCTGTAATCATTTTCTAACAAGGAGCATTTAAAAATGTTAAGCAATGTGGCTGCAGTGAGCCTGAGTGCTGGCTCTGCCTCTCTCAGCCTTTCAATATGGTGGAGGTACCTTTACTGCCAGCACTGGGACCACACTCACCACCTCAACTCTGGGAAAGAGTATGCAGCACATAAACCATTTTTATCTGAATAAAAGTTAAATCTGCCATGCAGCACACTGTGTGGCCTCAAAATAACTCTGTGCATGGTGGCAGGAAACCATCATGTTTTCCTGCCTATACATGCCTAGCAGACCCTATCCAGCTGCTTTCCCAGGCAAGGGTGCTGAACAGCAGGCATGCTCTCAGTTACTTTCATCCTAACCCTGAGTGGACATATAAGGGCCTGGACCTGAAGTGGATGGCCAGCCATGCATGTCAGCCCCACATTAGGTGCCATTCTGTAGGCAGAGACTGCTCATTCATTTCCTCGCTGCCTAGACCTGAATAATAATGCAGAAACTATATTAATTACAGCACTGTTTGGCCAATAGCTTAAGCATATTTCTAGCTGACTCTTACGTCTTAAATTAATCCAATTCTATTAATATGTGTATCACCATGAGGCTGTGGCCTACTGGTAAGCTTCTGGCTGGCAGCTGGCATTTTTCTCCTTTGGGAGCTATATAGCATCTCTTTTACTCAACCTACTTTCTTTCTATATCTCTGTTTGGATTTCCTGCCTGGCATTACTCTACTAAACCATTGTCTGAAACAGCTTCTTTAATAACCAATGGTAATAAAACAAATTCATAGCATACAGAGGGGAATCCAACATCAATTTTGGTTGGGACCTTCAGAGGAAGGGGTTAAATACTGTTTACATCTCCTGAGGGGAAGGAATTTTACTGAATCCCAGCTTCTTCAATCTCCCAAGATTCTCAGCTCTATCCTGTCCATCTAGGGTCTAATAGACTATATCAAACTACTCCTCTCCCAGGACATAGGAGATTCTATTCTTTCAGCTCAAACTACTACAGGACTTAGCTCTTCCTTTGCTGTGGGATAATGTTCTTATACACTGTAAAGATTTGTCACTCATATTGGTTTAATAAAACACTGATTGACCATTAGCCAGGCAGGAAATTTAGGTGGGGTGACCGGACTAAGAGAATTCTGGAAAGTGGAAAGGAGATGCAGTCAACAGCCAGGCGCAGAGGAAGCAGGATGAGAATGCCTCATTGAGAAAAGGTACCAAGCCACATGGCTAAACATAGACAAGAATTATTGGTTAATTTAAGCTTTAAGAGCTAGTCAATAATAATCCTGAGCTAATAGGCTGAACAGGTTATAATTAATGTAAGTCTCTGTGTGTTTCTTTGTGACTGGATGGCTGTGGGACAGAGCAGGACAGAAACATCTGTCACATCCCCTCAGTTGAGTTACAAGAAAGCAAAGACCCCTCCTGTCCTCTACATTACCTCCTTCATAGCGACAAGCCCACAGGGACCATTCCAAAGATTTGTTAAATGAGCAAATGGAGCTGTAAGTGCAGTTTACTTCATAAGAGGATAAAATGGGATCTTCTGAATTGATCAATCACTCATATGCTCTCAAAAATTTATCTTCCTTGATAATGTAAAGAAGAGGTTGTGATTCCCAGGTCATAGAAAGAAGGGTGGTTTACCCAGAAAGAGAAATTCTAAAAGTCTGCCACCCATATGGAACAGGAGTGTTTCTCTAGAAGAAGAGACATGGTGTCTCCATGAGTTAAACTTGGGAAGAAAGTTTGGAAATCAGCTATTTCACTCCTTTCTTTGACAGACCATGATGGAACAAGGACAAGGCCTACTGAGGTCACTTGACTGGTGGTTAATCCACATTCTCTAGCCTGTGCTCTTTCCATCCACCCCTCATCCTCCAACCAGTTGGAGATGTAACAAGTGTCTATATAAAAGAGTGCCTCCAAACAACCCATGCAACCGGACTAAGAAGCATCCCAAATATGTCAAACACCGTAATAGTGATGGTCATGATCAAGCCTCTATAAACAACCATGTGCAGGGAAAAACAAACTACTCTAAAATGATGGTAGTACACACACACAATGTTTATACACACACTATAATATATATATATATACATTTCTAATATATATGTATAAAATGTTTGTTTTAACCTTAATGTGTAACAGTTTTCCTGACTCTGAAATTCGATTTTCTGGATTCATTTCAAATGAGTATCCAAACTATCACCAACATGTTTAAAGAAAATAAAAAGTTAACCCAGTATGGCGTCCACCAACATAATTTCCAATATTGAACTTGTCTCGTTTATCCTGGGATTATTTCTGCTAGCCAACAATTCTAGACAAAATGTTATTGTTTCCTCTTGATGGAATCCTAAACAGCTATTCTATTTTAGATGTTAATTCCTAGTGTTTAACATGCTGATCACATGAGAAGTCATCCATCTATTTCTTCTTTCTGTAACTCTGTTTTCTAAGTCTTCCTGCTCTCCAGTTACCCATGTGTTCCCCAGAACACTAGTCCACTGGAGACTACAACAATAAAACTTCTCCACACTGTTAATCTCTGAGCACAATTTAGACCTTACTTGTTGGGGAGGGGTCATGTGGTGCAGACCACACACTGACCTTAAAGTTCTTGCTCGCCCCGCCCCCAAAGAAAACAATAACAACTATGGTATGAGGAACGAGCATCTCTCTTACAGATGTTGCCCATCCACTTTCTCATCAGTAAGGCTCCACTCCCAAAGAGGACACATGGCTAGGAACTGACAAGCTAGGGATCTGACATTAGTCAAGGTTGATCAGTCTCCAGTCTTCCCATATAACTCTTAGGTTAGTTAAGCCTCTCTCAAGATGGCTCTGCCCATTGCATTAATGTATGGAAGAGTGGTTTCTGCTTCTAGCACATTCAGATTGCTGAGTGAAATGCAGAGAGAAGGAAGGCAAACCCAGCAAGCTGCAGAATCAGTGAGATGGCAGATGCTGGAGACAGATGCCCACATATCCAGCCGAGAGTCAGGCTTAATGAACTAACACAGGAAGAGCAATTAGAGAATTCATTAATTATACTCTAGGTTCACTTTCATTGTTAACGCTAATCCTTTATTTGGCTAATGACTTCAGCTTTTCTTATAATTTGTGCCTATCAGTGAATGATAACATCTCCAAATTTCCATAATTGTGTAAAATTCACACTACATGTGCAACTCTTTCTAGTTCTAAAAAGGAATGTAAGGGTATCCAAGATACTTCAAGAGAACCAAAGACAGGGGTGGGAGCAAAATACAACATGAAACAAGGAATGATGTGAATGCAAAATTATAAACTACAAAGTCTTACAAACTTACTTTGAACTATTTATCTCATAAGCTAGAGTAGTTCAGACAGTGCAACCAGAATTTTCACTCACTAACAATGCACATGTGTTGGTTAAATCTTGCAGGTAAAATTTGTCGTAAACCCACTCACAGTCAATAGTTTACCATTGTCTTTGTTCACTTGCATAATAAAACCTTATATCCTGTCCTATATTCCCTAATAGTTTATTATAGACACCAAAGCCAATAATGCTCCGTAAACAAAGCACAAAGAAAATGACACATTTTAGATGGAATTCTCTACCTTTTGGGTCAGTTTCTGAGAGAAGGGTAATGAGATTCTGCTCTGCTAACCTTTAAGGTGGTCGGCATCACTCTTGAAGTAATACATGTGCGTCATTTGCGTACTGGCCTCCCCTCACTCTCAGGCAAGCCACATTCTGACACCAGAGCCGCCTTGCTAGGCATGGAAACTGTTTCAAGATGTCTGGAGAAACAGCCACCTGCGTGCATTCCCTTGAAAACCCTGAGTTCTCACACCGCCCACGTCTTCCTGGGGAAAGTTCAAAAGGTGTTTGTCTGAATCATTCATGCTTTTGTTATCCTTGACCTCCAGAAATCTGGTGGATTTCGAGGGGGAAAGAGAAAATCAAGTTTTTATCTACAGTATTTTTTTAGTTCATATGCTACAATGTTTCAAAAATGTATAGTGTTTGGGTTTTGTTTTGTTTCTTAAACAATATTCTGTGCCCCTTATGTTACAAATTCTAACAAATATTATATATAGAAACTTACTGTTTATAGTGATTTGAAAAGACCTATGTATGATTTTACATAAAACATATTTTATCCCTCCTGTGATGTATTTCCTTTTGTTTACACAAGATAAAGTAAAAAATAATACTGCTGAATTCACTCTAACTTGCTTAAATTGTCTATTTTAGAAAGCAATAATGGTAGTAGAACTTTACTTTGACTATTATCAAGGAAATCTTGCTAAGAAATTTCAGGACCAGAAAATAAATGACATATGAGAAGAAATAACCTACAACTGTGTGGTAAAAATATGCAAAAGAACATCAAAGCTAAACGGAAAAGGTGTAAGTTGTGTGTGTGTGTGTGTGTGTGTGTGTGTGTGTGTGTGTGTGTGTGTGTAGAGAGAGAGGGGGGAGAGAGAGAGAGAATTGAGAGAGCGAGAGAGACAAAGTCACATAGTATGGTGGTTATTTCACCTTTGCAAGCTGGGAACCATTAAGTAATGGCTCTCTCCTCTCCTCCAACCGCCTTTGGTCAAACACATCCTAAACGTTAGGTCTATGTTTTTGAGAAGAATGCACTCCACTGCCCCTGGGAAACCCTGTTCCATTCAGTTGGTTTAGTTAGTTAATGATGGTGCATTTTTACTCCAACATCCAATTCCCTCTCATCAATCATGTCTTTCTAGACTGTCAGTTTTTAGAGCTATGATTACAAAACCTCCTCACATGAGGAGCCTTAGAGAAAGACCAGACTGGTCACAGATCTACTCCAGCATTCTCAGGAACTCCTGTCTCAATGCTTTCAAATGAACAGAATGAGTTCTGTGAAAAGAAAAATCTCACCAGAAAAGTGGATGCTGGTGACCAAAGTGATAATGAGGAAAGTCTTATTGCTCAGGGCTGGAGTGGGGCATTGCAAGAGGATGGTTCTTTGTATAAAGCAAACCTGAGGAATACAAAACACTGTCAACCATGAAAAATAAGATTTAATTTAGAGTTACAACACACAGGAGTTTTTTTTTCTGCTTTAAATTCTTCTTATTCAATCATATTTGTTATAAATATTCAATAGAAGTATGCTTTTCCAGGACTGAAATGGTCTTTAATAAAGCAAGCCATGTGTGGCTCTGCAGTCAAGCATTTTCATGGTTGGTTAGCTGTCAGGATGTTCATGTTTCTTTCCCCAAAATTATTATTTGTGATTCTGCTTAGGTCTCTGAAAAGCATCTTATTCTCTGGAGACTCCGGGAATCATCTACACATCCCAGTTCCATCACATCTAATGCGCGAAGCATTCTGAATGTGCTTTAAGAGGAAGGCAGAGCTTGTATTTGAAGGGAGCCAACCATCCACATGTCATTATAATTAATTCATCCCAGGGTGAATGCTTGCCTAGATGCTAGAAGGGCCAGATTCAGCAGCAGTTCAACTGGTTGCGTTTGAATTTGATGTCTATCTAACCTTGGGCAAGTAAGTGGTTTTGCCGCAAGAGGCCTAAGGTATCTGATCCTTAAAATATGGACTGTAAACTTCACAAGGGGTCATTAGGACACTGCTAGTGGGCCAAATCCATTACACTTTTGTACACAAATTTTTATGAGAACACAATCCCATCCAGTATGGCTGCAAGTCCCAAATTCACTAGTTGTGACAGAGGTCATTAGTATACATCATCTAAAATACATACTATCTGCCATGGTAGCATAAGAATAGAAAGGTAGGAAATATTTCTTTACTTGATAGTTCTTGAGTTCTTTGGTTGTAGGGTTATTTTCTGTATATATTAATCTCTCCAGTCTATCTACCTGTTTTTAGCATGATCCTTCTCCAAGGCAAAATCCAAAAGATGCAGAGAATATATGAACAGAACCTCGTGATAATTTCTTTTCCTTTCTTGGTAGGATTGAAATGATACTAACAGCTCTTGGAAATAACCAAGGTAAAATTTGGGGCAAATGTCTTATGATTTGATTATCATTGATAAATGGAGAGAATCTCTTTTTTCCCCCTACTGAGAATGTTTAAGAAGTTTAAAAACAGCATGAGAGACTTATTGCATTAAGACATCATTTTAACAGATTGTTTAGTTTTTGGTAATATAATTTGACATCTAAGCAGAAGCTGAGCGGGATCTCCCTCAAAACCTTTGATAATCTAGCTCATTGTCAAATGTTTGTTTTGCCTATCTGGCACTCATTAATTAATTCTTTTTAATATAGCTTGGATTTACTGATTTGGAAAAAGAGAATTATTCTTATTGATGTTGCTAAAATATCCAGGTGGCTTGAATTTCACCAACTAGATAGTTTAATCTAGCACATTTGTGAGCTCTAATCAAATCTTTACTAACAGATGTGAGAAGCTCCACACTGAAGCTAATGTTTGTGTCTCAATGATAATTAAATTAACTCAATAAGAAAAATAAATGGACAAATAATGACCAAAATTTCCCCTTAAACTTTTTTCCTTATGGAATCTCTGAGCAAGTAAGAACTTTTCACTTAAAGGTATATTTATTTTTCTCAGGAACTGGTTCCATCTAGAGCTGCTTGGAATCTTAAACCATCAGAATTTCATTTACCAACAGGACAAAATGTGTAACAAAGTCAAAATTCAAATTTAATAAGTTTCTTCCAACATGGGCATGATAAAGCTTGGTTTTCATTTATTTTGACTAATAGAACAGGAAGCTTTTAAACATGTCATCTCTGCAAAATCTTCTAATTTGTAGAAACATTTTTTTTGGGTGTTGGATAAATAGATCCGCACTCCTGCTTAGGGTGGTGTTTGAATGACGCCATAGCTCCACGCACTGACCTTACTGGACTATCATTAATCACCACTCTCACTGAGTCTTTGCTTCCAGGCCACATTCTGACCACAGGCCAAGTCATTTCTCATTAAAGGCAATTTGTACAAAGAGGAAATTTAGAATTTCCATATTCTAAGGATTAAAGAGTTTTCACAAAGCCAAAACAAGACATCTTCTAGCAGACAGGTTTGTGGGCGGGAGATAGCTAATGGGTGAGAACAGAGGGCTGCCTAAGGAGGCCCTGGTGCTACCACCATGGGAGGCCAGCTCACAGCTGCAGATCAGAGTCCACTGACCAACTATTCCGTGAGAATGTGGAGACAATGCCCCCTCTGTTTCTGTTCCTGATGCTCTGACCTTGCTTGAGGCAAAATGGTGTCAGCTACACTTGAAGGATGGTCAGTGTGGGGGACAGGGCCAGCCAGCTTGCATGGAGCCCTCTCACCCAACGAGTGCTTGCAGGCGTAGCCACCTGTATTTGTGAACTCTGCTGTATTTATTTATTTGTCTGGCTAATCAACTCAGAGTCAAATTCCTAAGCTAGCTATGTCTCTTTGTGAAAGAGAAGAGGGAAGGAAGGAAGAAAAGAAAAGAGGAGAGAGGGTGTGTGTAAGAGAGAGAGAGAGAGAGAGAGAGAGAGAGAATAGGAAGAAACAAAAGAGGAAGCAGATATCTCCTGTGTTAATTTTGTCAATATACATTTGTATTGTTAGAAAGGGATTAGATATGTGCTGGATAACCAGAAAACATGTAGTTCTATTGCACTATAAAGAAAATATCTACTGCTATATACAGGTAAGATATGCCCCTGTTCCTGTTCTATCTTCCTATTTAATATATCCCCTAGGTTAAAACATCCAAGATGGTGTGTTATTTTTCCTTTCCTAGAGGACACCTAGGATTTAGCTTGATTAGAAAAGCAGTAGGAACCAGGCGGTGGTAACACACGCCTTTAATCCCTGTACTGGGGAGGCAGAGGCAGGTGGATCTCTGAGCTCGAGGTCAGCCCAGTCTACAGAGTGAGTTCCAGAATAGCCATGGCTACTCAGAGAAACCCCGTCTTGAAAAAAGAAAGGAAGGAAGGAAGGAAGGAAGGAAGGAAGGAAGGAAGGAAGGAAGGAGAAAAAAAGAAACAAAGAAAGAAACAAAGAAAAAAAAGAAACAAAGAAAGAAACAAAGAAAGGAAAAGATGAGCTAAGTTGAAATGAAACTAGATTTTACCCAAATGCTTTCCTAGTGATCCATTCCATTAAAGTTCATAACAGAGCCGTGTTGTCTCCAGGAACTCACATAATGAGAGGACGTGGGAAGTTCTTGCCCTTGTGACCAGAGGAGGAAACCGAGGCTGCCATCAAATGTGTGTTGCAGGGGGGATCTCTCCTGAACATTTGGAGTCTGGAGATGAAAGCTAACTCTCCAAACTTGGAGACCAAGCAGTCAGGCAAGTCCCCACGTTCAGAGCAGACACATGAACACGGGACTTACATGGACTCACTGGACAGAACTCTGACAGATCTAACTCAAAGACGAGTATTCCATCAACTGAAGCAACTCACTATGGCTAATTTATATTAAAATACCTGAACTAACTATATGGCAGTGATTCTCAATCTGTGGGTCATGACCCCTTTGGGGGTCAACCAACCATTTCACAAGGGTTCCATATCAAATACCCTGTATATCAGATGTTTACATGACAATTCATAACAGTAGCAAAATTGTAGTTATGAAGTAGCAAGGGAAATAATTTTATGGTTGGGGGTCACACATAAGGAACTGTTTCACCATGTTCAGTAAGAACCATTCCTATGGGAACAGGAGATTCTCGTCTATAGAAGAGCTGATACACCAGCAGGTCAAGGCATCAATAGCAAACATGAGTACCAAAGGTACTGCAAAGTAAATTCGTGGGGTAACTGGGAGAAAGTGGGGAGTGTCTTTAGACTGGATGATAGCACTGTACAGGTGATAATTCCTGACTGTGGTGTCTGTGCTTCGGTCACAGGAGAAATAAATAATGTTTTCAGGGGGTAAAAGAATAATATATTATGCCGTTTACTCTCAAATGATTCAAGAAAATCTATGTATCTGTCTGTCATCTATCTATGAGAGAGACTGAGAAAGCCATTATAAATGTACACATTCTGACAGTTGTGGTGGGACCTAGCTAGAGCCTGTGTGTTGTATTTCTGTACCTGTTCCATATTCCTGAAATTGTTGCAAGATTGAAATACATACAGGCATGGTGGTTCAGGTATGTAATCCCAGCACTCTGAAGACTTAGGCAAGAGGATCATGAGTTGGAGACCAGCTTGGGATGTAACGAGACTCAATCTGAAAAATTAGATTTTGCAGGGCTGTATTTCAGTTGGTAGAGTGCTTACTTAAAACCCTGGGTTCTATACCTTTGTGATTCATAAACCAGGCATGGTGGCATACCCTGAAATCCTAGCACCTTGGAGGTAGAGGCAGGTGGAGGCAAGAGGATTAGAATTTCAAGATCCTCAGCTATTCAGCAAGTTCAAGACAATCTTGGATTATGCAAAAGCCTGTCTCAAAAATAAAATGGGGATTCAACCAAAAGAACCTTAGAATTCTGGAATGGACTCTTGATGCTGTGAGACTTAGTGTTGAGATGTTTTGAAAATGCTCATGGCTATGATGTTCTCTCTGCATTTCTGCAGCCTGGTTTCTAAAGCCAGACTGATCTCAGATTCCTGTGGTTTAAATACAATTCCTTTCCCAGTAATATAATTGACTACCAACAGGAAAATAGATGCTTTGTGAAATGGTGGCAAGCAACACTTTAAGAAGAAGTCTGTTTTCAGGTTAAATATAGCAAGGTAACGTGTGAACAAGGCTATTTTCCTTATAAACACATGTTTTTGTGGGCTGGGTTTACAGTTACAAATGCAAGACATTAAAATATTCCAATAAATATAGAATTTATTCCCATGAGGAAGACTAAGTAGCACCCATGAAAATGATTATATATCCAAGGAAAGAGCATGAACGTGGGAGTCATGTCTGGAATCTCAGCACTCTAGAGACCTAGGCAAGAGTATCAGGAGTTGGAGGCCAGCATAGGATGCAGAACTAAGCTCTATATAGAATCACCGAATTTAAGAATGTGAATGGGAGGTGGGGGCAGGGAACATTCAGCCTCTATCTCAGTTCTTGTTGTCTTGAGAACTTATTACTTTCTGTGGTTACCAACTGTATTTTATTCAAGATTCTCGCTAGCACCAATACATTTAAAACCCTTAATAGAGGTAAGATAAATATGAACAGTCCCACATCACTCAGGGTGGACATGAAGTACTTTCACTTAGGGAGTAGGAAATACCCTGAACTTGGACAGTGGAGTCAAAAACAGTTCCAGTCCTGGGTCTGTGATATACGCAGGCACCAACTGACACCCTTCTCTGGTCCTATTTCCCCATCACTAAGATGTGGACATTAGCATACATAACATCTCTCGTGTATCTAGAGCTTTGCACATCAAGTTAAGGGCTCTACCACTGAATCACCAACCTTATATGTGACTTTTTTTTAAAGATGTAAAGTTCTGACATCTTGGTTTAATTTTTTGCCTCAATCACTAATGAGCAGAACTACTCTTTAACTCTTATAAATTGAGCTTATTTCCTTGTGAATTCAGGCAAACACAAAATCCCCCTCTTTTATTTAAAGAAATCAGATAAGGCGCTGATTGAATTGAAAGATTGTGATTCTCGTTTATTTGTTTTTGGTGTTAATCGTCTCAGCTGGCAAGTGCATCTTAGTGGAAGAGAAGTTAAAAACACAGTCAGAGGGATTTTCTTTCCTCCTTTCTTCCTGTGGCTCGTGACCTTTGCTTTTTTCAACTTCCTCAATTTAGATTCAGTAAATTGTCATAGAGTGCCACAGCACCTGCTTCGGGACTTGAGAAATTGACTTTTCCTGCAAATTACCCTGATCAGTGACCTTGTCTTGACTACCAAAGGGTCTGAAGCACGAGGGAGGCTGTATGTGTGGCCAAGCCCCAGCCTACAGTTGGTACTTTAGCTCTTTGAAGTTCACAGTTATCTGTTTTACATACAGACATCCTACAACAAATACATTATAACCATCAACCAGAAAGCTCAACCAACATTTGATCTTGTAAGAGATGGACAAAAGCATAATTTAAGGCCTTCCAATTTAAGCTTTCCTAAAGGCCAACATTTAGTAGACAAGACTTTAGGTTGTGAGTGACAGTTTCTGTTCAATCTCAGTAGTGATATGGGGGGTGGGTACTGCCAGCATGTCATTGTTTGTGTCTTCTAAAGATGCTTCTTTGTGAGGAATATTGAAGGTCTGTGACTCCTGTCCCAAGGGCACTGGGAAAGATCAAAGGCCACTTCTGGAAGCTCAAGAGGTAAAATTATATTTTTTATCCTTTTAGCTTTGATTGTTGGCAGCTTACCACATTTTTTTAAGAAATTAATTGCTCTGTCCAGCCAACAGGTGTTAGCCCTCAAGTGCAGGCCAAGGGCCGGCTGCTGGACAGGCAGCTTAAAGGCCCCATAACTCACTACAACCTTGAGCTCCCTCACATGGGCCCAGGAGAAAGTTCTGAAAGTACTGAAGGCCAGATGACATGGGAACCTGTGTCTCTGTCAAATATCAAAGAAAAACAGTTAGACTGTAAAAATGTAAACTTATAAAGCATGCACTTAATTTTGACAAGCTTTTAGTATCAAGTTACAGGCTTTAGCAATAAGGCGGCTTAGGCTAAAACTGACCGTAGGAAACAGGCTGGGAGCTCATTTAGAGTCAAACAGGGACACACAACTCATGCTTTTTTCCACATCTTTTCACTTTAATTCAAAGGAAGAGTTTGATGCACAGTTTAGAAAGGCAAATTTACTATTTTAACTTGTTCTTAGAACTCCCAAGAACCAAAAACAGTATTTTTTTTCTCATTTTTAAGTTTCATAGGGGTTTGATGGTAACAGACCAAAACACTTGTTTTAAATACTGTTTCAAACACTGTCATGCTATAAATGAAAACACAAGTTCTTTTTCTTTTCTTAAGCAACTAAAAGAGCCGGGCTTAATAAAATATTTGACCTCATACTGAGTCAGCTCCGAATGTCTCTAAGAAACCCTGTTCCCTCAGCACATCTGTACTGTGCACTTGGGCCCAGAGATCACAAAAGCTATAACACTAAGAATGTCCACCTGTCATTTCATGATGAGCAAGCTGGCATTTAAGGTGACTGAAATTCAGTCTCTCTGGGCGTGTGGTATAGGGAGACAAACACTGAGTACCAGTTTGGGTTTAGGATGGGTTGTTTGCCTACAGTCACCTTTGTTCATCCCACCAACTCTTATTTTGACATCTGTTTATTTGAGGGTAGAGAATATGCATGTAGTAGTAAGAGGACAACTGGAGGAAGTTATCCTTCATTATGTGGATTCTGGAGATTCAACTCAGGTCATCAGATTTGACAATACGCATTGGTTATCTTTCAGCCTATCAGCCAACACTTTTTACCCACCACAGATGAACAAGCGTGTCCATAGGAAACATGTAATACTGTAACCTTTCTACCAAATACATACCTCAGACCCACATCGCCCTGGTCAGGGGGAAGGAGAAAGATCCTGTGTACAAAAATGACAGCCTGAACAGAGAGAGACTGACAGGACACATACTGGTCAGTTATGGATCCCAAGATGGCTTGGTATAAACTTGCTCAAGAAACCACTGCTTGGGAAGCTTTGGGAAGATCAGACCTCGGATCAAAAGACTGCTGCTGACTGCCTGAAGTCCCAGTTCTCAGTGTCAGGTTGGCTACTCGTCTGGGAAAAAAACCAACCATCTTCCAGGCTTATCCCAAGGCCAAGACAAGCTTTCTGGGCTAGAGGGTAAATACTGCTCGGTGGATTCTGATTGCAGGGTCGGTTCTACTTCCTCTCTCTTCATACCACCACCGTCCCAAAATGTTGGCTGGGCTGGCAAGCTGTTGAAATTTTAGTGTGCTTTCTCACATGGGAAGAAAGTAAAGCTTAGCATGTGAACTGTACCCCCAACATATGGTGGAGCCCACAGACAGTGGGAAGGGAAGTGATTTGTGACTGCTCACCCAACGTGCGTTCTATTGTGTTGCCAAAAATGATAGACTTAAATAAATTGCTCTTTTTGGAATTTATACTCGTGCCTTATTCTCATTTTTGAAGGAAAAAAATTGAAGAAAGAAAAGCCTCATGTCTACATGGAAATTCCTATTTATTTATGTGGTTCGCAGCCTGCCCCTGCCTCCCCTGACTTCCTTACCCCAGCAGAGACTGGAGTATTTTGGATATGGAAACTGCATGTTCTGGGAGAAAGGAAAGGGGGCGAGGTAAAGGGGGAGGAAACATAATTAGTGTGGAATCCTCCGCGCCAGATTCTTCTCAGAAAATTTTATGGCATTTCTGAGGCAGCCAAGGAGTGGCTGGATTTACTTAGAGAAAGTATTAAGCCTGCTGCAAATTAATTTTTTGTTGGTCTACATTTTCTGTTTTAATTTTGTCAATTGCGGTGCCTATTGTTGAGAAAAAACTAGTACCTTAATGCTGTCTAAACATAAATCTCATCTTCAATCTGTTAACATTCAGCTGTGGTAAAAATAACTAGATGAAGTGTTTTTTAAGTATTATTTACAAATACGTTTGCAAAAATGAATGATTTAAACACACATTTTAGTCAATGGATTTAAAGTCATTCGAATGAAATTAATCAAGAGAGTCTTGCCATTCTTAATTTTATGGTTGGTAGCTGAGGAGGGGAGAGCAGCCTGCTGCACCTCTGATACAGAGTAGTACCAGAGGAGCCATCGGGATGCCCTGCTGAGAAGGAAGACACAAATTAGGACCGCACAAGATTTAGAATGCCTGTGGATCCCAGACACAGGCTGGAAATGATCCAGGGGTCAGAGTGGACCAGACACAGAGTCACATATATAACCCTGCGTATAGATAAAGAAGTGCGGGGGCAGAGACATGTACGATACAAGGCTGTAAAACTTGGCATTTGGCATGAAACATCTGAGGTACAACCTGGCAATGGGCAGATGTGCCTCCACCAAATGGAACAAGGAAATGGTGGAGACACATCAAAGCAAACCAGGATTTACAATGGGGTTGAAAGCCAACAGGCCTAAGAGAACACAAGCACAGAGCACTGCCCAGGCTCAAACTCCTATAGAGACCAAGCAATGCCTCCTCCCCTTTGGGAGACCTGAGCTTCTAGGGCCCACGTGAGCTAGAACTTTGAGCACAAGCGACCACTCTTCACCCCGATGTCCACTGCTTGGTCTAAGTATCTTCCAATCATCCCACACATGTCCCATCTTGTTTTCTAGTTTTCCATATAAACTCTACAGATCCTGTTCGCTCAAACCTGCAGGATTAACCATAGCCCACCTATCCCAGCATGTACTAATTGTTTGAATGGTTCCTGAAGCCTTCCCTATGCTCCAAGCAGAACTTTCCATGCCTTTGAAAGTTCTTCACACAACCTTGCAGCAACCTTTACCATCTGCATCCGTGACCTCACCTATTTAGCAATGCACAGCTAGTTTTCACCTACAAGACTACTTGAACCAAGTCTCATGCATTACTTCTTTTCATCCCTTAACAGCTGCCATTAGATCTTTCAGAGGGATAATGACAAGGATGTCACAAAAAGTGAGATTAAGGGATTCACTCACTCCTCACAATGATCATGTTATCCAGGAGTCAAACCATGGTGGATCTTCAAGTTCTTAACCTGACAGTATCCCTAGGTAAGAAACAGGAATTACACCAAATATTTGTTTATGAACCATAGGTGTTTCGTGTTTGTGGAAGGTGGGAAACCTGCGATCAAGGCGCAGGATTCAGTGTCTGGTAAAGACCAGGGAACCATAGACACTAATTATGTAATCCTATTCACAAGGCTAGAAGCTTCCCGACACAATCGTCAACAAAATGTCCCACCTGACACCATCACCTTGATGAGTAATCTTCAACAAGTGAGTTTTAGGGGGACCTAACTCCTTAGCATACTTAGTTTTGACAAGCCCTTTCCACTACTCCATCCCACATTTTTTCATTATAGTAAATTGAACGGTGTTCCTCTAAGATTCTTGTGTACCCAGAACCTCAGAATGTATCTTATTTAGAAAAAGGGTCTTTGGCTGGGGTTGTTGCTTAATGGTAGAGCACTTCTTTTTAATGCATAAGGCCATGGGTTAAGTCCCTGTCATTGCAGGAAAAAAAAGAGTCTAAAAATATGTCTTTGCAGATAAAATTATGACAAGGTCACACTAGATTAGGCTATCCCCTAAATCCAATTATTTTGTCCTCAAAAGAAAAGAAGAAATGGTCAGATGGTGGTGGCAGCCCATGCCTTTAATCCCAGAAGCAGAGGCAGGTGGATCTCTGAGTTCCAACCCAGCCTGATCTACAAAGTGAGTTCCAAGACAACCAAAGCTACACAGAGAAACCCTGTCTCAAAAAAAAAAAAAAGGAGAATGAGGATGAGGAGAAGAATGAGGAGGAAGAGGAGGAGGAAGAGGAAGAGAAGGGAGACAGGGAGGGAGACAGGGAGGAAGGGAGGGAGAGAGGGAGGGAGGAAGAAAGGAAGGAAGGAAGAAAGAAGGAAGGAAGAAGAAAGGACCTAAGGAGATGACTCTATCAGTAAAGTACTTGCTGTGCAGACATGAGGACTTCAGTTTGATCCCCAACATTCTTTTGGAAAGGTTAGAGTGTAGGGTGCACCTGTCCAGGTTAGACAGGCAGAGTGGAGGATCCCTGGGCTCATTGCCCAGCCACTCAAGCTGAATCAGCAAACTCCAGGTTTCTTAAGAGACTCTGTCTCAAAACATAAAGTGGAGAATAATTGATCATTGTCCATCACATCCACCCATTCCTGCACACACTGTTCTAGTTACATTTTGTTACTGTAATAGAACACGACCAAAACCAAGCTGGGAAGGGAAGGGTTTATTTGGATTACAGGTCATAGTCCATTGTCAAGGAAGACCAAGTCAGGAACTCAAGGAAGGAACTGCTTACTGGTTTTCCATTGAGCTCCCTCAAAGGCTCATGCTTAGCTAGTTTTCTTCTGGAGCCCAGGCTCAACTGCCCAGGGATGGCATTACCCACAGTGCTTGGGTCGTCCAACTTCAATTAGTAATCAAGAAAATGCCTCACAGACATGCTCATATGTAAAAACTATCCAGAAAATCCTTCACTTAAGATTTCCTTTTCCCAAGTGTGTCAAGATGACAACAAAACTAACCAGGATGGACACAGACACAGAGAAAAGGAGGAAGAAGGAGAAAAGGAATGAGGAGACAGAGACTCAGGGAATACCATAATGGAGGCTGATATCAAAGCATGCCAAGGAATAAAAGAGTTCCAGGAAGGAATTCAAGAAGCTAGAAAGGGGAAAGAAAGGAGACTTCTGATTCCACCCTGAGGAAAAGCAGAATTTCCTGTGTTAAGCCACCAGCTTCTGGCATTTTGCTGAGGGAGATCTAAGAAACTAATACACTCACACTTTTTAATTTTATTTCATCAGATGATTGTGAGGTGTCTTAATCCTTGCCTTTACTTTTACTGAAGAAATGGGTAACAACTGGAATAAGTTAAAATCTACTAAGGCATTCAAAGAAACTGGCTGGAGAGTGTTGCACAAGGAGGGTGGCCCTTTGTTTGTTCTGTCCCGGCCATCCGGCTAGCTTACACCTGAAATAACCACACAGAAACTGTATTAATTAAATCACTGCCTGGCCCATTATCTCTAGCCTCTTATTGGCTAACTCTCACATCTTGATTTAACCCATTTCTATCAATCTGTGTATCGCCACATGGCTGTGGCTTATCGGCAAGATTCTAACCGGCGTCCGTCTCAGGTGGAGAATCCATGGCGGCTCTCATTCTGCCCTTCTTCCCAGCATTCAATTCTGTCTTCTCCACCTACCTAAGTTCTGCCCTATCAGGCCCAATGCAGTTTCCTTATTCATTAGCCAATGAAAGCAACACATAAACAGAAGGACCTCCTACATCAGGAGAGGTTTTCTTCCAGTGCAGAAAGACTGAGCTAGAAGTAAGGAGCATGAATTGCCTGATGTAGCTGTGACCCGAGGAAGGATGGATAACCACCCTTATTTTTTTCTTTTTATTATTAATTTTCCCAGGCTAATCACAATTTCCCCTCTCTCCTGTCCTCCCAGTCCCTCCCCACAACCTCACCTTCCCCCACCCCATCCACTCTTCTTCCTTTCTCTTCAGAAAAGGGCAGTCCTCCCATGGATATCAGCCAGCCATGACAGATCAAGTTGCAGTAAGACTAAGCACCTCCTCTTCTATTAAGGCTGGAGGAGGCAAGGGTCCCAAAAGCAGGTGACAAAGTAAGATTCAGTCCCTGCTCCCACTGTTAGGAGTCCCACAAGAAGACCAAGCTACACAACTGTAACATATATGCATATAGGCAGAGGGCCTAGATAAGTCCAATGAAGGCTCCCTGGTTGTCTGTTCAGTCTCTGAAAGCCTCTATGAACCCAGAATAGTTGATTTTGGGGGGTCTCTTGTGGTGTCTTTGGCCTCTATGACTCCCATTATCCTTCATCCCCCTCTCCCACAGGACTTACTGAGGTCCGCCTAATGTTTGGTGTGTCACCCTTATTCTTTAGAACAGCTAGAAGACAGAACTATGGAGGCCAGTGTGGTTGCTGAAGAAAAGAAGCATTGTATTCATATTGTATGTATTTTTAACACAAATAGCAGGTTCAAAACTGCTACAGCCCGAAAGTTACCATCACAGCAGGCCCCTGACCCAGGATCATTCTTCTGTGAGCTGCTCTCCTACAAACAGCTTTATATACTGCTCATAGGGGCTTCAGCCTGGCTTAGCAGTTAGCCAATGCTGGACTCTCGCCTGGTATGTTAATAACTGACCTTGTCTTTTCCTCCTTTGCATCTGTGGGCATTTCCTGTTCAGTGGGGGTCTTTCTCTTACCTCTTCAGCACTTAGTATGGTTTTTCCCTACAGAGAGGCTTCCCAGAAAACGTGATCACGTGCTGAGGTAAAGGAGGAGAGGCATTCCTCTTTAAAAGAATAAAAAAACACTCTATACATTAGATATGAGAGAGATTTAGAATGGTTGTCACGTGCCACCATCTCTCTAGGGTTTTCAGCACACATACACCAAACTGTAGAATTGGTAGAGATTTTGCTTCATGTTTCAAAAAAACAAATATGGGCCAGAAAACTTCTGAAATATTCTTGGGATGGATATTGGAAATAGAGTCATCAAAGAACTGTACTCTGGAGGAGGGACTTTAGAGAACGTGCACCCCACCTGGACTGAGGATTTGATGTTCAAATTTACCATCTAACAGAAGAGGGCAGAGCAAGGAGTAACATCTCTTCAGGGGCCACTGGAGGGTGGAACTGTGGAGTAGATCACACAACCCTGCCTGACTACCATACCAGCAAGCTCCTAGACCCTCTGTCTTCTACAGCCTGTCCTGTATTGTGAGATGCTCCCATGGTTGTGAATGCTGCAACAAGCCCAATAAAGCACTTTCCAACATCACCTAAACTTCTCAGTTGTCCATCTATGGAATTCTCTCATCTTTCCCCTACAGGGTTATCAGGTAAGACACCAAAGGGGTTTTTATAATATTTACAAAAACATGATTTCAAATTGAATAATGTTGAGCAAAAGTAGCATTTCAACATTGTGAACTATTTTCTTCTCTGTGGGTAAAGAGGGGAGAGCAGTTTCAGGTCTGCATGTGGTTTAGGCCACATCTGAGTATAATCCAGTGGAGGGACGCAGAAGATGCACGGAGGATGTTGACTAATGACTTCAGGATTACATTAGGGAAATCCCAAGGGTTGACAGACTTTGGACATGGCTAAATTTGGATGTTAGACATTTATTTATCCATATTAATTGTAAACAGCTCAAGAGGATTCAAACTAATTATTCCCCCTTGGAGGCTTGTTGTTGAAACACGAAGGGCACATTTCTTTCTAAATAAACGACCTGTCACCACTTGAAGCAGGTCTCTTCTTTGCAATCCATCTTAAGCTCCAGTGCTGGGTTCATGTTCCAAAAGCCCTTCCTCCCTTATGTCCCTGCTTTCCCCACTGACCACTGCAAGCCAAGCACTCTCAATCTCAAAGACCCTTCCTCCCGGGCTTCCTTCCCACATTCTAGAAACCCTTCCTTGGCTATGGTCCACCTTTATGCTTTGCCCCTCAACACAAGGTGGAGACTGCCCTTGTACCCATACTCCTCATCTTCTGGATGGAACCTCCTTCTCCTTAGAAATCTCAGCACCAGACTAGTCCAAAATTCACAGAAGCAGAGACTTGTGCATACATGCTTAGTAGTTCCTTACCTTCTCGTTATTGGCTGTGGCATCCTTAGCTGGACCAGGAGTTCTTTGAGAGTAAAGATAGATGTTCTTGTCCTGAGAAGTAGCCTTAGGCAAAGTTGACAAGCATCAGATGAATAAACAGGGAATCTGGGTTTGCTTAGTTAGGGAAATAAGTTTTCTACACCATTCCTGGATCTGTTGGTGAGCCATTACTGCATCCCTCAATTAACTCAGCATTGCATTGTTCCAGCCTTCAATTCCTTACCCTCAAAAACATCCTTCCCTAGTAAGACTTTGGTTTGTTGTGGTGTGGTTTTGAGGAAGAAACCCTGGGCCATGAATATGCTAGGTAAGCATTCTGCCACTGAGTAAACTCATAGCCCTTTTCTTGCTGTAGATAATAAATACATGGTCTCCCTAAATTGCTCAGCTTGGCTAACTCTGTAACACAGGCTGGCATTGAATTGCAATCCTCTAGCCTCAGCATCTTGAGTAACTAAGATTAAAGGCATGTACCAAATGTCTCATAGTTTAATGTATTATTTTTCCTATAACTTCCTTTTTAGTAGACTCAGTATTTGAGTCCCTTAAATTTTCACACAGCAACAAGCTAAACAGGGAGTCTCCCTTCTGTGTCTTCAAGAGAAAGCCGATTCCTAGTTCCTCTCTCTGTGTCTTTTGCAGGCAAATGAGAGAGACTCAGAGCCCAGGAATTTTCCCATCCTGTGAGATCATCTTGTACCCAAGAAAAAATTCTACTACAGTGCACTCCTGCCTTTAATCCAGGGTCAGAATCGAGCCATTGATGCTCTTGCATCATAGCATACTCCTCAGAATAGCTTCCACGTCCTGGTGTGCCACATGTGCACGAGCAGGTGGAGAAAGGCACTGTGGGGCTTGGCCTCAGTTGCACGGAAAAATTCTGAAACTAAAAAGAGAGGCCATTTCTCCAGCTTGGGTCCAGATGAGGACTCAAAATAAAACTCGAGACTTTCAAAGCATGATTCATGAGTTGGAGGAGTTATGGAGCTGTGTGTTTGAAAGGGGCAGAAAAACAGTAAATCCCAATCCTCTCATTGATTCCAAACAAGTGTTCTCATGGTTGCAACCTGGGAGCATTGGAGCAGGTAAAATATTCTGGTTTTAGATGACAGGGAAGAAAGCTTCTGTTAGCATTGGATTTTATGTTTTTCTACAAAAGAGAATTGCTCATTTCACAGTAAGAAAACAAATATTCCAATTTTTAAAGGTAAATATTTGAGAGAACCTATGTTTTGTCCCAGTTTATACAGCACTGTTCTCTTTTCTGTAAAATTAGCATCTCATTTGCCCTCTCTCACTCACATGGTTTCTAGAAGGATCTACCAGAACAAGGATGAGAATACACTTAAAGAATACAGCTGTCTACGTGCAAAGGAGCATTGTTTCTGTTTAGTGGAGTCTGAAGTTCAAATGATGGAAAAGTTTTCCAAAACAACTTGACGAATCATTGTTGACAATGTTCACATCTAAGCTTGTTTCATTTTTGCTGTACTTCATTTTCTTCTGCACAGCCTATATTTCCAAATTTATTTTTAAAGAAAAGTCTTTATTTTTTGATAAGTAAAGATTATTGAAGATGGATGTTGAAGCAAAATTACCTCTCCCCTGTCCTTCTTCTAAGTAAGACTAAAACCCTGGGATTTGTATGAGTAAGAAGAGATCCTGAAAGGGTGAAAAAGGAGGCTGGGCCAGGCACTGCAGCACCCCAAGAACAACTCAACTGGTGAGTCCTTGGTTTTCTTAAAAAAAAATACACATTCAAACGAGGTGTTGGAAGAAGCAGCAACCTGATAAAGCCAACCAGTACAGCCAAAACATGCCCAACCAAAAGCTTGCTCTCTCGGGGACAGAACAGGGAAAGGAGCAACTGAGCAAGAAAGGAAACTCCTGGTGACCATGGTGATGAAGCTATGCATGACGCATCACAGAGAAGCAGCCGAGACCACGTGGGAGCCGGGATAGAGACCACATGGGAGCCAGGATAGAGACCACGTGGGAGCCAGGACAGTGACCACGTGGGAGCCAGGCTCGAGACCACGTGGGAGCCAGGACCGAGACCACGTGGGAGCCAGGACTGCTGCTCACAAGCCATAAAGAGGAAACTCAAACCCACCACAATCTCGGATGGGGTGAAACGGCTGGGCCTTGATCCCTGCCAGGTGGTAATGAGCTTCCCCCACCACCAAACCACCGCCTGTGTGGTATAAGTGGAAACCATCTAGGAAGCTTTCATCTACAAAGGACTCCATGCCACTGCACGGTGTCAGAAGGTAACTGAAACGTCAGGTTTGCAACCTGGGTTGAATGACAAGAACTCCCATCCCCGCCTAGCATTAACAAGGGGCCCTTTCCTCAAAGTGGTATCAATAGAGAGCAAGAGGCAACTGGACGTTCACCCTGACCGTCCATAGGATAAGGTGATGCCCCTGCCTCCTGTCCTCCTGCCCAAGTGGTGCAAAAGAAAATTAACCAGGTAAGAAAAAAAAAAGGTACAGGGTGAGAGGTAAGGATCTAGCTACGTTCTTCTACTAGTCGACATCCAGGTTTCCCAGCACAGTTGGTTGAAGGTATCTTTTCTTCAGCGTTAGATATTATTAGTATCTTAGTCAAAAATCAGGTGGTCTCTGTTCCGTTCCATTAATCTTAGTGTCTATTTTTGTGCCAATTTCATGCTGTTTTTATTACAGTAGCTCTATAACTTTAGGACAGGTTTGGGAAACCCTCCAGCATCATTCTTTTTTCTCAAGCTGGCTTTGGCCATCCAGGCTCTTTTGTGTTCCATAAGACCTTTCAGAGGGTTTTGTTTGCTTGTTTGTTTTTCTGTTTCTATGAAAAAGGTCATGGGATTCTTACAGGGATTGCATTGACTCTATAAATTGATTTAGTAAGATAGCCATTTTACGATATTAGTTCTACCATGTGTGAACACAGGAGATTATTCCATCTCTTAGTGACTTTTTCTATCTCTTTATTGCCATCTCTACATTTCATTGTAGAGGTCTTTAACCTCTTTGGTTATAATTATTCCTAGATTATTCTTTTAGACTGTTGTGAGTGGAGTGCGTTTATGATCTTTTTCTCAGCGTGTTGTTATCGGTTTATAGAAAGTCCACTGATTTCGTATGTTAATTTTGTACCCTGCAACTTGGCTGGAAGTGCTAATCAGTTCTAAGAGTGTTTTTGTAGAGATTCAGAGTCTCATAACATTGTATTCAAAAACGTTCAGATTCCAACTCAAATCACTCAGGATGCCAAGAATCAGGGTGACATCAAACTGAAGGAGGAAGACAGTTAACAGATGCCCATGCTGGGTGACAAAGACATTCAAATTATCTCAGATTTTAAAGCAGCCATCACAAAAAAATGTTTTGTTGAGCAGTTGTGAATAATGTGAAACAATTAAATATGTCTCATCCAGGCAATGGGAAATATGAAGAAATTTTTGTGACTGAAATATAGAATAAATTAGGACTTTCTTTTAGAGAAGTCCTCACCCATGCTCTTAGGTGTATCTTTCTGGACAATTCTCTTTCTCTATTAATTCTCACGCTTAAGCCTGTATTACAATATTTCTAATTATAATAGGTGTGTGTTGTAGAGAGGGCCTGTTTTTGGTCCCGGCCACACAGCTCCTGGCCACCTGGCTAGCTTAACCCCTGAAATAATTAACACAAAAACTGTATTAATTAAAACACTGCCTGGCCCATTATCTCTAGCCTCCTATTGGCTAACTCTCACATCTTGATTTAACCCATTTCTATTAATCTGTGTTCACCACGTGGTCGTGGCTTACCGGGAAAGATTCAGCATGTCTGACTATGGCGACTCCATGGTGGCTCTCAAGCTGACAAGAATTCAGTTATCAGGAGCGGAGCTGAAAGGGAAAGTAGACCCACCGCTAGAGAGGGATAGAAATCCCTCTGTCAGTGTTTCATGTAACAGCTAGGGACTCAGCAAGGTCATCAACCTCTAGGGTCTAATACCTATCAAACATTTCACCCAGCAATGGGCAGATGCTTGCTTTTGTCAAAAAACTTTGAATCAGGTTCACCAACACAGACCATATCTTGAGCCATTTTTTTTAAACCACAGTTATAAAGGATTGAAATCAAACAAAAGATGTTCTCTGACCATATTTGGATTCAAACTAGAAAGCAATAACATATAGATTAAAAAGAAATCTTATTGCAAACATTTGGAAAGTAAACAACACACTTCTAAATAATCTATGAGTCAAAGAGGATACCTTGGGATCAGCTAACAAATACACAAACTGAGCATAAATGAAAATTACATCAAGTTGGGGAGACATGGTGAAAGTAGAGGTGGCATGGGGACTCACCGTAGAAAATTGAGAGCTCTAGCCAAACTGACAACAGGTTTGCCATAATTTATATAAAGGGACCTAAGCAGTTTGGTGATAGAATCCTGCTGGCATGTGAGAGGTTCTGGGTTCCAGAGTGAACATGAAAAATTATTAATAACAGTAAAAGATATTTCACAGAAAAATACTAATGGGATTTTCTACAAAAAGTCAAGATTATTCTAAACTTTTATATGAAAAACAAATGAACTACCACAACTAAAGCAAGCTTGGAAATAAAAAATAAGCTGGGCTGGTCTACTTAATTTTGAGATAGACTGAATAGCTACAGTAATTGAGACAATGTGGTGTGCACAAGTAGTAAATTCATTCATCAATGAAATAGAGTAGAAAAGCCAGGGATAGTTTTTCAGGGACACAACCAGCTGATCTTTGACAAAGGTGTGAAATAAACTCAACCCATAAACAACTGATACCTTCTATATGAAATGATTCTGGAACATCTGGGTACCCAAGGTGGAAGGGGTAACTCATATCTTACCCAAAAGTAAGAGATTCAAATTAAATCTCTAATTTAAATGTAAAAGGTAAAGTTCTAGGGCAAAACAATAGAGACGTTAGAAGATTTAGGGCTAGGCAGAGTTACTGACTTCACCCCAAATTCACAGGCCATAAAAGAAAACAGACAAGTATACTTTATCAAAATTATAACTCTTATGATCACTTATCATGAACCTAAGACTGCCCTCTATGAATTTCTGACCAATAAAAACATGGCATTAGACAGTTTCTAGCCCAGGCCTCACGAAACTGCTGGTTCCTGCTTCCTGTCCTTTGCAACACTCACTCTGAAGGAAGCTTACACACTCCTGTGAGATCACTGCTTATGGGAGCCCAAGCAAGCCACACGGAAAACCTGTGTGCAGAAGAGACAGCACCTGTTCCTCCATCATCTCACGTGACTGACAGGGAGGAGAACGGAGGAACCAGAGTCCAACCATGAGCCAGAGCCAAGATCCCGGTGTGTGATTCCTCAGTGCATCATACAGGTCATGGTTAGCTATGTGAGCCATTCAGAACAGAGATGTGCCACCTGACCCATCCTCCACCAAATTTTTCATCTACAAAATCACGGACATCAGAAAAAAACATGGGTGCTGTTTTACCTCAACTGATGTTGGAAAAGTTTGCTATGCAGCAACAGACAAATACGACTGATACTTCTAAGTGGTATCAAGAGTGGAGACAGTGGTTGTTGGAGGAGACTTGAACTACCATTTAAATCATTTAGTGCCAATTATTCTTAAAAAGTATTTACTTCAAATTTTTGTACTTAAGTCATTTTTTGCCTGTGATAAGTTTTTCCCGTAACCCTCCTGAACCTCACTAAACATATTTTTACTGTCAGTGCACCATTCCTGGAAGGCTTTTAATGATGGAGCATTTTGGTGATTTCTGATTTCTTGCTTCCTAAGCAACACCCTTATGTAGAATAGCTTTCCTGAACTCTGAAGTTGTCCCTACATACCCTTCAAGACTCAAATATATTGTTAAACCAACAGATAAAGCTTGGGAAAAAGTGTGCGGCAACCCTTGGCTCAGCCCTGGCTAAGTGTACCTGGTTATCTAGTGCTCACAGGTGGAGGGGAACAGGATTCCAGTGCAAAATGGAGTTGGGGAGAGGGACATAGTTCTGCCTGTCCCAGCTGTTAGCACCTCACCCCTGTCCTGCTACCGTTGTCTCCACAAGGGTTGTCTTGGTGGACATAAGCCTTCCCCGCTATTCAATGGGCTTGAGTTTGTGTCTTCAGCATGGGGAGGGTCCAAGAAACACAGCTCTGCTGCAGCCCCTGGCTTTCCTACTTTAAAGCCGTGTGCATCAAGTCTTCCAGTCAGGCATCTGTTTCTCTAGTGGGAAGGTTCCTGAAACCAGAATGGGGTGGTGAATTCCCCCTCTACAGAATGCCCCAGGGCTCTTTCAAGAATAACCAGAGAACGCTATGCTCTGAGGAATCTCGGTTCATTTTCTGTCACTAATAACAAAGTACCACATGCAGGACAAAGTATAAATAAATTATCCCCAGTCCAAGAAGTCCAGGAATGTCCCTTTTGCTGCCTCCAGATCAATAGGACATAAGCATGTGCCACCACAGTTGACTTTCTGACGTGAGTTCTAGGAGATCAAACTCAGGTAGCCTTGCTTACACTCAGCCAAACCACCTGAGTCGTTTCCCTAGCTCTAAAATTCCCTTGAAGGTGACCCCCGAGCCTGGAAGATGACAGTGGCATCAGGGAGTGTATTTTGAAGAATTTTGAGAATAGAATATTTTCATATTAAGTCACTATGATGAGAAAACATGACAAGAATGAGGAAGAGGAGGTCAAAGTAATTGTACATGTTTAAGTGGGAACAGCACAGAAGCCTACCCCACACCCACGGTCCTTGGAAGAAAACTCCATCCACCAGCTAGATAGGCAACATACAGAACTTCCTAACAAGAGAAAATGTGAAGGGTATCCTTCCTCCCAGGAGCCACAGAATTATTCAGCTGACCTCTGAGACCTTTTCTAAACTGGCACAAAGCAAATGGGAAATCCATTTGACTGGAGAGGAAGGACCAAGCGCTGAGGATCTTCCACGATGCAGTTGCTGAGGGGAACCACCCCACTGGAGATTTTGCTGAACACCATGACTTGAAAGTGATCCAGTCAATGACAAAGCACTGTTGGCAACAGACTGTTTATAAATCGGTTGAAAATGGACTCCTCTTCCTCTGAGACAACCCCTGGCCACCTGGGTCAATAATTAGGGAATTGTTTGGACTGGAAGGCTCTTTGCCTGGGTCAGCAAGTCCATTCCCAGGCACAGAGGTGGGATCAGGTTCATTACTCTAAACAACCCATGATGGAGAGAGCCCTGCACTTGCAGGATGGCTCCAGGGCTGGAAATTCCATGTTCTTTGGCAGTCCATCCTCTCGTTCTGCCTCTTCTGCACCCCTGGTTTAATTTTATTGTTTTAAACTCCAAGCTCTAAGCAACATGTTTTCCCTTTTCCCTTTTGTAACTTAAGCCATAGACGGTATTCCCTTCCACGCCGTCTCCATACCTACTGTAAAACTGTTGGGGGTGGGGTGCTCTCTTGTCTTCCTGAGACAAGACAAGGCCCTGTCTCTGAGAGTCTCTGGCCTCCAAATCCTGAGTGACTGATTTTGTTAATTTGGAATTTTCTCCATCCTTTAGTGAAACTCCCTACACTCACTTCACCTTGAAAAGATAAACAACAACAACAAAAACAAACAACCTCACGAAAGTATCTGCTTGGGGGAAGTGACACAAACGGATAGCCAGCCTCCTCTCCTGGCTCGCCTCTGATGTGGGATATTTGGATGTCTCTGAGCAGCGTGGTCACACGAAAGAGATCAGATAGACTGGCTGCCTAAGAACACAGTTTCTGCGAGGAGACCCAAGAGATTATCAGACAGCTTGACCACTGAGTGTCGAAGAAAACATGAAAGCAGAGCCAAGCAAATGGCTCAGTCAGGAGAATGTTTGCCTTGCAAGCACAGGGACCTGAGGACGCCCTGCTTGTAAACCAGGTGCTTGGATCCCTGTAGTTCACAGGTCAGTCAATCAAACTAAATCAATGAGTTCCAAGCCAGTGAGAAACCTTGTCTCAAAAACTAAAGAACCCATGTTGATGTCTGGCATACACACACACACACACACACACACACACACACACATATACAGGCATGCACACAGGAACACACACAACCCATAAATCAAAGGCTTCATCTCCCTGTATAAAGTCCAAACCCATCTGTTCATTTCCCAAAATCTCTCTACAGCTCTTACCCTTCTGCCCAACTCTTTCATTCCTGTCTGCTCCCCCTCCTACCCACAGATCCATAGCTTCTCTTGAGTAAACCCAAGGCCTCTTATTTTGAAGCTGTGTCCATGTAGGCAACTGGACCAAAGGTAAGTGAGTCACTCTTGAGCCTCCTTCTGGTTGGGCAGGATCCTGGCTGCTTGCTGGAGGCCTCAGAGCTGACCAGAGCTTCCTGGCATCTTCCCAGCCATCAGCTCCAGAGGCAGAATGCTTGGCCTGAGTTGATCTCTGCCTCTCCTCACAAACACCCAGACTTGAAGAACAGTTCTTATTTCTGAAAAGTGTAATGGTCTTGGTTGAGACATATTCATTGTTATAAAAAAATTATGACTTACTTAATGTCCCCGCCCGAGCATCCCTAAGCCACATCAGTCTTCTCTGAACTCTGCTTCCTTCCTTTTGGCCTTTGTTTCTCTCTAGAGGTCCTTGGGCTCCTAGCACCAAGACCACCTGATAAGCTTAGTGACGGGATTAGTTCTATGGCCTTGCCCAGTGAAGCAGAGTCTCTCTAGGGATGGAGCTCAGAACCTGTGACCTTTACCCTCTCCTGCATAAGCTCCTCAGAGAAGCATGCTGGGAGCTGAAAGTGGGTAAGCTTGTCCTGGGTCCATGCCATCAGCTGCTCTTCTGTGCCTTTTGCCATTGGGTCCTCTGCTCACCCTCAAAGACAGCTTCTCCAGAGCCAGGGACAGCCTGCCCATGCAGGTGCAAACCTCCAATGAGAATCAACAAAGCTTCACAGACCCAATGTTACATGTTAGGCATGGTGGACTAGCAAAACCCGCATCCCAAACACTCCCCGCACCAAAGGCAAGCAAGAGCTGTTGGATCTGTTCAAGAAAGTTGTGAAACCTTTTAGAAGATGCAGTCTTACTGAAGAAAGTTATTCACTAGGGGCAGAGCTTGAGGTTTTATGGTCCTGCCCTACTTCCTATCCATGCTGAGATGAAATGTGTGACCTGCCAGCTTCCTGTTCATTCTGTCAGGCATTCCCACCTATCAAGGATTGCATTCCTCTAGACCTGTAAGTCAAAATAAGCTGTTTCTCCGTTAAGTAGTTTTTGTCAGGGTATTTTATCACAGCTGACAAACAAGACCAGGACTGAGAAATACAACTGAGATGCATAGACCACAGCTCTAGGGCTACACAAAGGCATGCAGAGCCAGACACTCAGATGAAAGCATGCATGAGTTCCTCCCACTCTGGCTGCAGGGCCGGAGGTCTCCCTTTGAGCCTGTGAAAACTGGAATGGCCCAGGAAGAGGTATGGGCCTCATCCATGCAGGTTGAGGTGGTAGCTCCATACTCTCCTCTAGTTCCTTCCCAGGCCTAACCACAGTGGGTTACACCTGCCCCCATACTGGTCAGTTCTGACTCATTTTCTCACCAATAACACACGCCTCCCCACACCTCCCCACGCTTCGGGATTCTATCTGCTACTCGAGCCTGGAACTGTGGGTATTAAACCATCTCTCTCATCTCTCACAGAGCAGTGTCAATATCGTCAGATCACCAAGGATTCTTCTCTAGAGCAGCAATTCAGTAGATACCACCCTTATATTTCGAACATAAATGTTATCTTTTTTTTTCTTTTTTTTGTTTTATTTTTTCCATTCAAGAACATAATTAAAGAAATAAAATTTTTTCCTTTCTTCCCCTTCTCCCGGTCCCCTCCCACTACCCCCCACCCCTCCTCCCTCCCCCTTCTTCCTTGAAAGAGGGCATGGTGCCCTGCCCTGTTGGAAGTCCAAGGCCCACCCCCATCCCTCCTGGCCTAGGAAGGAGTGCATTCAAAAAGACTCGGTTCTCAAAAAGTTAATACATGCAGAAGAGAT